>ALYI01003403.1:0-99019 GCA_001969225.1 Ceriporiopsis andreanae CBS 279.92
GTAATAGGCTGAGAAGTGGATGGCCGCGCTGGTACAAATGAGGGAGGCCACTGCGCGGGTAGTGAGGGAGCGACAGCAACTTTCGGTACAGATGGCGTAGGCTTCAACTGCTGGGCCTTCTTTTTCTGCTTTCGAGACCCGGGAGAGGTAATCTCACCAGTCTCGAGTTGCCCATCCTCGATCTCACCCTCTTCCAACTCCCCCACGCCGGCACCCGCGCCAACACCATGTACACGATACCACCACACACGAATATGCTCTTTACCCTCTCCGGACATCCGAGGGCTCTCCCACGCTAACCTTGCACGGTCGGCAGTGGGGAACTCTATCAGCGACCGTCCTGCTTTAACGTCCAGGTTGATGCGCGGCGTCTCAGCGGGCGTACTAAAAGACCCGAAGGACATCGCCCAGTCGCGAATAAATTCGACACGACGAAACTTCTTAGGAAGGAGTTCCATAACGAGTGTACGAGCTGGGTTTGGAGGCGAGGCTCTCGTAGAGAGAAGGAAGGTGCCATGCGTGCTATTCGGATCTTCCTCCGGGGGCCTCCCAATCCGCCTTTTAGGCAGGTTATAGACGTTCGTGCTGGAAGTGTCCTGAATCGGCAACGGCAGAGTAGGCGAGACACTGGCGGCGACATGAGATGCAGGTATTACTGGCGTTGGTAGCATAAGTAGCGGATGATTTATGTGAAGTGGTATTGTCGAGCGTTTCGGTGAAGCCATCGGCTTCGGCAACGCCAGGGGCGGAAGAGGTGGTGGCGCCGGTGCGAAAACTGGCTTGAGCGGCAATGAAGGGGGAATTTGAGGAAGAGGAAGAGACGCAAAATTTTCTGGGCGGTGAAAAGCATTACTCGCACTGTAAGGGGGTGGATGGAGTGGTAGCTGATGGACGATGTGTGGCGCGTTTTGAAGCAGCGAAGGACCAGCGGCAGGAGTCTGAGCCTGCCGCGAGGCCTCAAGCTTCTCGCGTCGCCGTCGTTTTTTCCTAGCCCTTCTGCTTTCCGCGCTCGATGAACCTGGAGACAGCGCGTTGTCGTCCATGAGGTGGCCGACAGAAACAGCAGGAGAACGCGGCGGACTTAGGAACGCGTCGCTGTTGGTTCGTTTCCTCTTGCGGTCAACCGGAGTAGTGGCCGCATATCCTGAAAATTTTCCATTATTCTGTTAACATTGAAGAGGATGAGGGGCGTACCGGGCGTGGCCACTTCGTCAGGGGTATAGTCGTAGTACATCTCCTCGCGTCCCGACCAAAGTCGGCCCATCATCGCGTCATCAGGGTCTTCGTCGTCCCAATCTTCATATTCCATGTCGCCACGCGGCGAGGCCAGTCGTCGCTCGAGTTCGAGCTCGACAAACGCCTCATCCTCGCCCTCGTCGTCTTCGTCGTCAATCACAATGGGTGAGTGGTAGGAGCCCGAGCCGTGCATCAGGACTTCAGAGCCTCTGTAGCCGCTGTATGGGGGGTATACGCGGGACATAGCAGGTTTCCAAGACAGACACCACAGCAAAAAGAGAGAAAGTCAAGGTCGCCGGCAAGCCTGCGCTGGGCTTGGCGAGGCTCCCAATATACGCACCCAGAGGCGCCCGTAGAGCCGGATGTAGACATTGCCGCCCACGTGGCGCAGCGGACTATTCGCACCTTTTGGGGGGCCACACCGTTTGTCACACAAAGAAACCTCCAGAACAAGTAAGAAACACCAAAGATAACAAGCGGACACTCTGGGGTAGAACGTTGAAACATGGCCGTTGTGCCGAAGTGAACAGGATGGACATCAGTCAGTCTAGAACAAAACCCTGCAACTCGTGTCTCCTGCAAGGAGGACACATCTTTGAACAACCATACCAGCCAGAACATTTCTGTCATGGAGGAATACTCATGATTCTGCGCAAGATATTCGGTGTCCGTTTCGCGTGGACAAGCTTGCATAGCAATACACCGCTGGCGGCCGCAGTGACGCACCTTTCTTCCGCTGTGGCCACCGTGAGAACACGTCTATAGGACAAGCAAAGGTATACAATAAGCATTAATGTGGCGCATCTCCCTTGTCACGTTGTATCAAGCCGACACCGACAATGACACCGTCCGCAAGGATGTCCGCCGCTTTACGTCCCTCCTTTGCCTGGTGCTCCGCTTTCTTGATAAATTCAGCCTTGATAGCTTTGGCGCGAGCGATCTGTTCACGAGCAGTGGATGGGCTGCAGATCGAAGGAGAGTATTGGTAAGTTGAGGACTCACCTCCTGGGTACGGTGCAGACACTCTAAGTAATCGTCCGCCTGAGCGCGACATTGACTCGGATTTTCCGCGGAAGCATAACACTATGGTCGCAGGCAGCGCATGAGATCTAACTGAGAGGTTCAGCGCGGGCACACAGTGTGTAGGCTTACTTTCGAGAACTCCTGCCAGAAAGGAAAGCATCGGGAGGTGCCTGCGAACCACGGCGGTCATACACAGCGCGTAACAAACGCAGAAACAACAGCCGTACCTCCCTGGTAGCCGAAACCTGACTATAGAATTCGTTAGCGTGTCATCCTGTGCAAAGACAACGAGTCGAACATACGGCCATATTGCAAGTCGAGAAGGACCGGGAAACCGCTCTAAGCGCCTTGTCCCCGACGCTGCCACGTGCTGAATCCTATCGTGGCCTAAGCGCGCGGCTGTGCTGAGGATCGACGACGCAAACCATATAAGAGCCTTGAACCTGTGCTTGCCAAGTTCCAGCACTCTTTTCCCCTGAATACCCCTTCCATCACGCTAGCGAAGCATAGACGACATGGCTGATGAACGAGAGGTTGCTTTTGTGAAGAGTTTCGCGAGCGGCTTGGCTTCGCAGCCTGTGACATATGCGGACGACTTCCAGCCACCGCTCGAGAATTACTTGAAGAGGGTCCCAGTACTACCAGTAAGCTTCATCAGATGCCGAGCTACGATCAACGCTGAGATATGTATTGCAGGTCCCTGTGCCGTCTCCTCCTGAACGTAAACAGGAAGAGTCTGCACCTGCTGGTAAGTGTCGCGTAGTGATGACGCGCCTTCTTGAGGCTCACGTTTATTTGCAGCTGCTATCACAATCACCATCAAGTCTGTCAAGCCGCAGAAGATATATGCTCTGTCTGTACAACCCACGGATACGATCGCAGATATCAAGGCCCAGCTGGCAGTAGAAACTGGCGCCCCACCGGCAGAGGTTCAGCGCCTCCTGCTCAAGGGCAAGGCTCTCTTGGACACGAAACTGCTGAAGGAATATGATGTCAAGGATGGAGATACAGTAAATCTTATGGTCAAGCCTGGATACCACTGGGACCCTGCCGCTGCCGCCGCCGCCGCTCCGAAGGAGTCCAGCTCTCCTGGCGCCCTTACACCAAACGAAAGCAGCCCACCGTCGATTACCCTGGTTCCAGAACAGATGAAAACCAGACAAGGTCATGCCCGCATCCCCTCGGTAGTTCTCTCGCCGTCGCCGTCGCTTACCCCGCTGGGCGACGAGAAACTTGTGGACATACCGCTCATACTCGACACGTCCAATATTCCTCCGTCATCATCGCATGGTACACCCAATACTCCGTATCACCAGATCATCTCCCAGCCGGAGTTCTGGGAAAGGCTTCATACGTTCTTATCGTACGTTTACTTCAGTTTATCCATGTAGATGATGACACTGACCCTGACTTTATTTTCCAGGAACGAATTCCCTGCGGGGAACGACGCGTCAAGCGCCTGGGAGGACTTCTTCTGTGTTAGCAAGGGGTCCTTGTCAGTGAGCGAGATCGCCAAGATTCGGGACAAGGTCGGAGTGATAGGCATGGCGGGTACATAAGACCACACTTGTGAGGAGCATGGTTTGATTTGACCGAGTACGACCCTGTACGACCCCGATCTTACACCTTACGAGCAGAGTCGCGAAGAATTGTCATGCGTCACGTCAACCTGCAGGAAGATACCATTTGTAAAATAAATTCACGTGTCAATCAGTTCCCAGCTCTCGCACATCCACATTTTGGTTTCCATCGATGATCAATCGTTCGCAGAAAAATAGCAAAACGACTCCACAGTATGTGCCAGTGACTCGTGAATTACAGATCGGCGAGTGTGTGGATTAGAGTCAGGAACAGGTGCGAGGACACCTTGGCGCTGTTGTTATACTTGTGTTGACGCCGCAAAAGTCTCATTACTGGCAGTGCATACGTTCTCTACCCGCAGATTCAGACGGCCTCGAGCATGCGCTTTTGGCATGTGCACAAGATCCAACCGGTCCAGCTGGCTTAAACAAGCGCCCGGTCGGGAGAAGCACCATGCGCTGCAGGTGCTTGGCGCGCCGACTTACTATTTGTGAGACCGATCTCGATCGGCTAGGTTGGACTTCACTCGAGAGCTCGTCCTCGTTTGCCAGCTCTCCGCCCTCCGTGCAGGTGCTCATCCGGCTCTTGGTGGCCACATACGTACTACCATTTCGATGTGGCAAAAATTAACTTCTGCACGATCTACCATCATACTTCCGAGTGGGTTCTCTCCGAGACCTTGATGTTCTCCAGCGTCGCGTCTCGGTTACTCACCACGTATTCCACAGGGTGTTGCACATGGATTTCTCCTTATCTCTAGCAAATTGGCTATGATCCAGAGCCGCGGTATAATGCAGGAGCATTCCTCGATCTAGACACGCACAGGTCCTACCCCGACTCTAGCAGCTCTCACGAAAGCTGTTCGACAAGTGGGCTCGTGTGCACTTTTGAATGTACATGGCCTAACAAATGCGCGCCCCGATCTCCTTTCAGGGCACAGATTATCATCCCCGGGCGGTCGCTTACCCCTTCTCATCGTCAAACGCGTGAAAAATGCGTCGCTTAGGAGTCACCGCCCTCCGTGAACGGCTCAAATTGCAGCAGGCTTGATTCGCATGCGGATGCAGAGACCGCCGTCCACCGTTTTGCATCAATCCACGTCAGACGGAACAGCCGCCAAGCCCAGACGTGCGGGGTAGCAGAGGCATATAAACCTCCGTCGTGCCCTCCGAGACAGCCACCAGTCGAGCTTTGGTCCCCGTTCAGCTGTCCCTTGCCTGAGCCATGTCGACTGACAGACGTCCACCATCAGATCCACCGCTCGTCTACGAGCTGCAGCGCGAGCCGTCGAGCAGCTACGACGACGAGAAGCATCTCCACGATGAGGAGATCGTAGACACTAAGGAGGCGGGCGAGATAGAGCCTTTGGTGTACGATGTGTAAGTCTTAAACCTGCATTGGTCGCCATCATCTTGACGTCTTTGCTGCCTTCACATAGGACAAAACCCTTCCCCGTGGAGCCAGATGAAATGGTCGAAGATCATCAGTTGACGATCAGAGCTGTTCTCGTCGGTTCTGTGCTCGGTGCCATCGGTGAGCCTGCTACTATTATAGCGTAGGTCGCTGTCTGACGTCGAATTTAGTGGGCGCGTCCAACATATACCTCGGTCTGAAGACAGGCTTCACATTCGGTCCGCAACTCTTCGGCGTAAGTGGCCACATTCATTCCGTCCATTTTTTCTTTTCACTCATTTATATGTATATAGGCTATATTCGGTTTTGCCATCATCAAGCCTTTGTCGAAGGCCCTCCCTGAGTCCGGTATACTCGGACGTCTTTTCGGCGGTCCGTTTGGCCCAAAGGAGAACTGTACCGTGCAGAGTGCAGCCACCGCCGCCGGAGGAATCGGAATTCTTTTCGTCAGCGCCATCCCGGCTATGTACCGTCTCGACCTGTTGTCCAAATGGCCCCAACAAGATGCCGGCAGACTCATCGCGCTCACAGTAACCGCCGGTTTCTTCGGCGTGTTCTTCGTCATTCCCCTACGGAAATACTACATCGTGCAGCAGAAGCTCACCTTCCCTACCCCTGCCGCAACAGCGTTCACTATCCGCGCACTGCACAGCGGCGCCCATGCCGCCATTACCGCCCGGAAGAAATCCCTCGCGCTTCTGTACACCTTCCTCATCTGCTTCTGCTATAAAGTGATGACAGGTTATGCTCCGGGGTTCATCTTCGACTGGCATATCGGCTGGACCCTCTACCGCCTTGGTTTCACCAGCATCATCGCGCTGGAAAATTACGGATGGTACATTGAGTGTGCGTGCTCTACTCTCTTTGATGCGTAGCCGTCCGCTCACTACAAATCAATACAGTCACGCCAGCTTTCTTTGGCGCAGGCATGCTTAGCGGAATTAACGCCAGTTGGAGTTTCTGTGAGTCGCTCGGGTCGCATTATTGATGGATCACTCTGTTGACCGTTCGTCCCGGTAGTGGGTGGCGCCGTCCTGGCGTGGGGAATCATCGCTCCGGCCATCGTGAAGAACGGCCTTGCTTTCGGTATCCCCATATCCGATGACTACCCGCTGGTGTCGTACATGGGTCTGTCTTTCACCGATCCTACCAAGTACACCACGGCGCCCTCGCCACGGTACTGGTTGTTGTGGCCCGGTGTTTTGATGATGTTGGTTTACTCCGTCAGTGCTTGAACCTCGCGTATAACTATTTGATGCTAACAACAACATTTCTCCAGTTCACAGACCTTGTATTGACCTCGGGGCCCTTGGTTCAGAGTATGTCTACGATATGTTCGTGGCGACAATGCATATCTAACTAATTTGTGTAGGCCTGCGCCACATCAAGTTCGACACGAACTGGCGTACGTGGTTTACCGACAACGTCGACCCCGACGATGAGGACCAGACGCCGATGGCGGACCGCGTGCCCAAGTCGTGGTGGATGGTCGGCCTCGTGCTGAGCATCATCATGTGCTGCGCGATCCTCGCGACGATGTTCAACATGAACGTCGGCGAAGCCATCCTCGCGCTGCTTCTCGGCTTCCTCTTCTCGTTCATCGGCGTGCAGTCCGCGGGGACGACAGACATCAACCCCATCTCGACGGTCGCGAAGGCGTCGCAGCTCATCTTCGGCGGCATCGGCAAGGGCATCGGCCTCGCGCAGAACCCCGCGCGCATCATGAACCTCACTGGCGGTGTCGTCGCCGCGGGCTCCGCCGCGCAGGGCACCGACATGACGGGCGACCTGAAGACGGGATACCTCCTCCGCGCGAAGCCGCGCAACCAGTTCGTCGCACAGCTGTGCGGCGCCGTCGTCGCGGTCTTCTTGAACGTCGGTCTCTTCATCCTCTTCACGAAGGCGACGCCGTGCATCATCTACCCGCCCGACACGGGTGAGTGCACATACGGTGCGCCGTCCGTCGCCGCATGGGCAGCCGTAGCCGTTGCTGTTTCCAGCCCTAAGCTTCGTACGTCCTTTCGCCCAATACTCATCTTCTGTTCTAACGCCCGTCACAGCCGTACCCGCGTCCTCCGGTTACACCGCCATCGGCATTTCCATCTTCGCAGCTATCTGTGTCTTCGTAAAAGTGAGGGTTCCATCTCTTTTCATCTATTGTGCAACCCGCTTACACATTGGTACTCTCAGCGTCTGTGGCTGCCCAAGCGCTACCACGTCTACATGCCCAACTGGAACGCTGTCGGGCTCGCGTTCGTCGTGCCGCAGGTGTACTACCCTATCGCCATGGGCGTCGGCTCGATCGTCAACTGGCTGTGGCGCCGGAACCACCCTGCGGGGCACGACATGTACATGTTCGCCGTCGCCGCAGGCCTGCTCGCGGGCGAGGGTATCGGCGGCGTCTTCCAGGCGCTGCTCGCCATCTGCAAGGTCGATGGCGCGCTCTTCGGCACGTCCATCGGCTGCCCCGGGTTCGAATTCTGCGGGTAGAGCACGAAAGTATGCACGGTCTCTACACGCCAACGTAAGGCTTTAAGTTCCTCACGAATTTCACCCTTATTATCTATGTTTTTTCTATATGTGTATTTTTTGTCACAATTGTCATGTCCCGTCACGACATTGTATCTTCGAAGCTCGAAGCTTCACGCTATGTAACGACCTCCCGTAATGATATTGACCACGATTACTATTTGTGTGACCTGCATGCTAGCCACCGTGGCCGCTACTGAAGTTAGGTAAATATACAAGCTGAGCGGGAGATATGCTGCGTATAGATATGGTACAGATGGTCCCGAGTCCCGACGTGGGGTAGTGTGAGAATCAATATTCTAGTCCGTTTAGGCTGTCCGTAAGCCGTCCGTAATGATCGTTTGACAAGTCTGGCGGCGGGCGATAAATTGTCTAGTGTGTCTGTAAAGAATGTTGCAGGCTCTGTAGGTCACATAGCCACCCAAGCGCCTGCGAAGATTGCAAGAGCCATGACAAGGCCCCTCCCAGCCGCGTCGGGCTCGAATTTCGCGCTGCGAGCGCTGTTGCTTTGTCCCCCGCCAGTCTGTGTAGGCGTGGTAGATGTTTGGCTTGCCGTGCTCCCGCTTGTTGAGGATGCGCTCTACACAAAACATGTCAAGAATTGACGCCACCAACCCGTCGACGTAGCACTTACCGTAGTAGACGAAGACGTGGCAGAACCCGAGGTGGAGACAGCTAAATTTCCGATGGAGGAGATCGTCGTACACATAGACGACGAAGGGGCAGGGTGTGCTGAGGGCGTGCTTGGGTCGCCCTGATGGAAAGTTGACGTTCCGTAGACGCCCATTGGCTGAGAAACAATGCATGTTGATTTTTCAAAATGCAAGGACCGCTATAAATGGGCGCACCTCGCCACTATCACCCGCACAGCGCTCGAAAGTGCCCGCGTCATAGTTTCCTGGCATGTTCCACGCGCAGCCCATGACGTCGTAGATGTGCTGGCAGAGCGCCGGAGCGTTGGGTCCGTCCTTGCACGCGCGTATGCAGAACTGCGAGGACGACATGTAGTTCGTCCACTCGTGAGTCTGCTGCAGGGTGCCAAACGCGTTCGTGAACACGAGGCCGCCGATGGGATTGCCTAAACGACACACAGCCATGTCCGCGCCCGTCAGTCTAGTCATCACAATGCAGACGGGGAGTACGCGCCGTTGCCGTCCGCACCGTGCGGGTCCAGCTCGCCGCCCTCGTCGCCGTCGGGGATGTTGACGAGCGTGAGGTTGCCCACGCCTGTGACCTGCACGTAGTCGGGTGTCATGATGAAGTGCGCGCCCGCGATGGCGCCGTCGGGGATGAGGCGCGTGCCCCAGCCGGGCTTGATGCACCACGCCACCTCAATGCGCTCGGTGTCGCCGATGGTCGCGTTCGCTCCGGGCTCCGGCGGCGCGTAGAAGCACCAGTCGTCTATCGAGTTCACTAAAGCGCACGCGGGTAAGCACACATGAAACTACCGCACGGGCAAGAGGCGCACCGTAGACGTTCTGACAGGTCGAGTTCTGGCTGTTCGACGTCCCGCACTGATTCGTCCCTGTCTGTCCCTGCTCGCTTTGGTTAGGGGCGTTCGTAGGAAGATACGTCGCGCTGTATGTCTGTGCGCGAACAGCGAGAGACACCGCGAGGAGAGTCAGGGCGAGGGGGCCGGCGGCGAACATGCTGCCGATGCGGGAGGGGTCGAGGAGAGCTGGAAACGAACATGCCCACCGTGCCGAAAGGTTTTATAGCCTGCACTGCAAACGGGCATCGAAGAGAGGGGCCACCCTCCACGCGAGAATATTGCCACGGCCCCTCCCAAAAGGGGCAACCCAGATAGGCGCACGCGTTCGGGACGCGTTGCTGAGACGCGATCCTCAGGACACCAGCAGGCGTCGAGCGCAACGCGCAGAGCAGTGTCGGGAGAAGACAAACCAGTGTATTCGCGTGCCAGTAGCTAGAGTAGCAAAGTCTTATCGAAACAGTAATGTCAATGAACGTCTTTGGATTGAGCGGAACACTCACTGCGCACGGGCTCAATATATACTCCTCGGGCGCCGCTTGGGTAGTGAGCGAGGAAGGTACTGTGAAGACAGTAAAGAGCAGGTATATATGGTACAATTATACACTTGAACATGGGTAAAGATACTGCGTGGGGGATATCAATACAGTGCACATGAAAAGAGTCAGAGAGAAGGGAAAGCTACAAGAAACGAAACCTGGAAAGCTTACATATAGATATTACAGCACAACTTTCTAAGCAAGAACGACGTACGATTACAACACCTCCTTATACAGCCGACTCGAGACTCATACTGCCTTCGCTAGTCGTTTGGCCCTCGCTCGTTACTTGTCCTGTACTCGTGACTTGCTCTGTCCGAGATTGTGCCTCAGTCTGTGATGGGGACTGGATAGGTTGCTCCAGCGCTGGTGCTGGTGCTGGGATAGGTATTAAGTCCTCACGCGTGCCTTCCCAAGGGATAGTCGCAAAGCCCAATTCGTAGATAGCGAGCTGTGGTCTAGTGGCTTCTGCAGGTGTAGGCTGATGGCTCCGGCCCCGCTGGAGCGGCATCAAAATCGCGACGGCGAGCTGCATGCGCCCTCGGGTATCGTCGTCATAAGGGGACGGGGGAGGTGCCGGAGCAGATGGCGTGCCTCTTTGCCATCGCAGGAGGGCAGATAAGCGGGTAGGTGACTGGGTCTCGGGGGGTGTCGGTGGGTCCTGGGTGGGTGCTTGTGGGGGTTTAGGGCGAAAAAGTGCTGCTGATAACGGCTATGCATGCGATATCATGTCCAGACTGCCCGTACATGATAATGAGTAAGACCTAGCGTACCATCATGGACGTCCAGTTCCAAGCAACCCTCTGCCCCGCAGCGGTAGATCCGCTGAGATCCCATAGGATGGGCTTCTCGCCCAAGGCTTTCTTGCGCCGCGAGCGCGGCGTGCCGTCGCCCTGAAGCATGGTCGCCCATTCGCGCTCCCAGTTGTCTGCCTCCCGTGTCCACGAGCGCCGGAAGAAATGGCGCAGCGCGAAGCGGCGCAGAAAGATCATCGATATGAGCCCGCCGGCGAAGATGCCTATGGCGAGGAAGGCGAGCACGAGTGCAGGAGAGCCCCCTGCCGAGAAGAACCCGCCGGAGCTCTTTGGCGTCTCTGTAGGGGTGGGGGACGCAGATGAGGAGGTTGTGGCCGACATGCTGATGGCGGCGTAACGCAAGGAACGCGTTCAGCGGCGATGATAGGCACAGCAGGGGATTGCGAAGTGGCCGTCGGGATATGGGCTCGTGAAAAGGGTCTCGCACTCAACTCAGGGCCGACGATTCGGAAGGAAAGTTTTTGCACTGCGGGTCAAGTAAGTCAAGGCGCTAGCTAGCCGTCGTGCCGTGCTCACCGGTGATAATAAACCGACAGGAAAAATCCCAGTCCAAACGAGAGTGGGGGATGTAGATTAGTAGGAGGTGACCTCGAGGGTCGTGGTGGCAGAGACGATCGTCGCGACGGTCGAGAAAGGCAGAGACCGACGCTCTTTAGACGCCGGCGCGATCTACCCGAAATTCTAGAAAGCCGTACTTGTGCCGTACTGAGGCCGCTGAGGCGAAACATTTCTCTTATCCTCTCGCTCTCCCTCACGGCCCTCACGGTCTCAATCACCTCCATCTGATCCCGCATCCATGGCCTGGACATGTGCCATCCAGGCTGCAAACCTCCGGTCCAGCATGTCCGTGCTCGCTTCTGGTTGGTCCCACTGCCTCGATGCCGGTCAGTTCTCGCCTCTTTACCACGCGAGTTAGGGTCCGCGGTTCTCATCCTCATATATAGCTCGTCTGGTCATCGTCGACCCGGCAGGGCTCCCTGGCACGCACCTATACCTCCCGCAAGATACCCCACTCCAGGCGACTCAAAATGCTGTCGCTGAGCCTCCTCTCCCTCGCCCTGCCGCTTGTCGCGCGCGGCCAGTCCTACAGCGCGACCTACCTGCCCTCTAATGTCCCCCAGCAGACAGAAAAAGGCCAGAGCGGTACCAACCAGTGCGGCACAGGCAACAACCAGACGTCTCAGTGCCAGAACGTCTACGGTACGTCCAATCTAACAGGCTCCGCGTGCCAGCGCGCTAACGCTTTATCTGGGAAAAGTCAACTCGATTGACGACTGGTGTATCTATGCGCCCCCCGAGCCTGGTCCTCTGTCCACCATCGGCGACACCGAGCGTATCGAGGTGTCCTGGTGTATTAAGCCCGGATACGGCACGCGCCTCATTCCCGACGGCGCCATTACTGGCGCGCACTTCGTGCAGACCCCCGACTACGTACAAGTGACGGGCGTGGGCGATTTGACCAAGCTCAACATTCCCTCTGGCGACACGGGCGGTGAGCTGGATCCGCATGGCGCGGACGGAAACGGTGCGCATTCCTCGTGTCGCGAAAGCATGTCCGCGAAGAATGATGCTGAACACGCGCCACTGCAGGGAACCCAATCGGCGGACTCGTCTTCTCCTCTGCGTTCGGCTCCCTCACGCAGATGCACGAATGGACCAACTTCGTCTCGGACACTGAGTTCTGCATCCGCGCGTGCAAAGACGGGCCCGGTGCGCCCGCCCTCTGCCAGCACGTCTACGACGTGATGGGCTGCTTCTGGAACATGCCGGGCGACTACGACGCAGGCACCTTCGAGCGGTGCTTGGGTGATTCTGGCGAGGTGCGCGGTCCTCTTCCTCTTCTATTCGCTCCAAAAGTGTCCTTTGCTGACGGTCATCTGTTCCCCCACTGCCCTTCTCTCGGATCATGTCCTCCATTGGCACGAATTTCACTTGATTGCAGCCCATGGGCGTCTACGGCACGTCGACATTCCACCAAGGCGACCCTGTCACGCCCGACGCACACCCAGCCCCCGCCACCTCCCAGTGCACCCCGGTGTCCAGCATTGGTAACTTCGCCGTCAGCACGTCCTCTTCGGCAGTAACGACAGCTTCGTCGACATCTGTAAGCGCCCCTCCTTCCAGTTCTTCATCACCAGTCTCTGTGTCTCCGAACTCTGCAATTACATCGCCTGGGGCGTCAGTAACGCCGCCCTCGAGCACGAATTCAGTAGATCCTAGTCGAGCTGGCAACTTTACTATATCCGGTCCGGTGAATATCGTGTTCTCTTCTCAGCTTCGCTTCTGCTTGCTTGGGTTTCTTCCGTGCTCGAATGCCTGAACGACGTTGCTGACCATTTTCGTCCATCTAGTCTGGTCCCAGCTCCGGGTCTAGCTCATCCGGCTCTGTCAGTCGGACGAGCAGCAGCGGTGGCCCTTCGCCTACCGGTGGCGCGAACACGAATGCTGCTCTCAACACACGCTTCGGTTGGGAGAACATGCTCGTCGCCCTTGGAGTGGTTGCAGGAGTTTTGATCATCGCATAGATGTTCCCATACCTTTATTACTGTTTTGTGTTGGGTGAGTGAACCTTGACTTGGATTCGGGTCACGACATTACTGGACACTCCCGTGCACGGAGTTAATCATTCATGCTATCACGGACTCCATCTTCACGACCTCATGACCTTGTCTGTACCCTGTTGTTCTAATTTTTGCTGTGTTCTCGTAGTTTGCTGTAGTTCTTGGGTGGACCTTCGTAGGCTTGGTTTACATTTTGCTTCGTCTTCTGTATCTGTAGTCAGTGTACAGACCCCCTTTGTCACACTCATTATCTTCTATACCCGGCCAATTTAGCACCGCATTCTATGCCAAGTCCCCCTTCCCGTCCCTGTTTCAAGACACAGGTCCCCGTGTGGGCCCTGGACGCGAGCAAACGGTCCCTCAAACTGTCCCCTCCAAACACCGAAACGACCGCACCTCATTAGACAAGCGCCAGCGACGCGAGGCAGGTTCTCTTCACACTCCGTCACGCTTCTGCTCGCTGGCTCTGACCCCCATCATCTGCACTCCCCAACACCCCGAGTACGCGTCCCAAACACCGAAAATGGAGGGCATGACACTGAGGAGACGCGAGACGGGCGGCATAGGCATCTTCGCTTGCACGGAGGAGCAGGTCGTGCCGTACCGTGCGCTGTGCCGGACGTCGCCCCAGCGTGTCGTGCAGACACTGCGCACGTCGCTCCCGCAGCAGCCCACCGACGCGCACGCGGCGGGCGCAAACAACATCGCGGCGGCGCTGTGCGCGGTAGGCGAACTGGTGAAGGGCGAGCAGCCGCCCACGGGCGAGAAGTCGAAGGCGTGGAAGAAGCTCGTCGACGCTGGGCTGATGGGCGCGCTGATTGACAACCTCCTGCGCGGGGTCCTCACGGTGAACCTGAACTCTGATATCCCGCAGGAAACGCAGGAGCAGGTGAGAAACGAGGTATGTCGCGCGTGTCACCCCTCGGGATTCAGCGTTGATGTCTTTGCCTTTGTTCTTCTTGTCAGCTTTCTGCCCCGTACTACCCCGAACTGGAGATTCTCACCAACGCGTCTCGATGGGTCGCACTAGCAAAGAACGGCTCCGCGGACAAGAAGTTCACTGCGGCTGTGAAGGGCGCGTGGTCAGATATCATGGCTCGCGTGAGTATCCCGCGTATCATGCATGTTCGAGCGCGTCGACTGATTTCTTTGGTGTCAGCTATGGAACGAACCGTTCAATACTCTGAGGCCGGAGGAGAGCCATGTTTTGGAACGCGTCGCGATCTCTACCCTGATCATTAGAGTAATGACGATCGATCCCTCCATCCTCGAGTGAGTCCCCAACACGCCTCAAGTCGACGCATCACGCGCTGACCCGTCTCTTGTGGTATAGAATTGCGTACAACGATCTTACCATCCCACTCCTGACGCGCTACTGGATTCATTCGGGGACGTACGCTGACAACCAGATGGACGCCATGATGACGGGAGTCGTGATTCGCGACCTGGTCAAACCTATCGATCCTGGACACGTACAGTACCTCAAGGCGCACCCGACTCTCACATTTGCGAAGCTTTTCTCGCAAATGTGCGCCGGCGCGGCGCGGACCCCCAACGCGACCAAGGCCGAGCAGCTCGAGGCCCTCGCCGAGGCCTTCGGCCTGCGCCTTGGCATCCTGAACGGCCGCGACGTGGAGCCCGTGGTGGAGATGCTGCTCGCATTCCCTCAGCACCCCGATATGGAGGACTACGCGCAGGCACAGGGCAACAGCGAGAAGTTTTGGCACGGCCTGTCTGCGTTGGTGAGGCGCGGTCATAATGGACAGGCGCGAGATTCCGGCGGGCAGCCGACAAACATCCAGCTCCTGCCGCTCTTGATCGTAATCGTCTCGGAAAGCATCAACGGCGTGCTTCCAGACAAGCGGGAAGGTCTATTACGCGCCCTCGCGCTGGGTGGCTTCTTCGACGCGTTAGACGAGACTGTCGATGGTCTCCTCCGAATTCCTAGGTTCGACATGTGTCGTATGTTCATCTCGTTATTCTCCTTCCATTGCATACTCTGACGCTCGCCGTTCCTCTAGACACCTTTGCGCGCCTGTTCCTGGCCATGAAACAAGGCGTACAATATTGCGGTCCGGAGGTGAAGGAGCTGCTCAGCGCCCAGTTCCCGCGATGGCGGACACTGTCGTGGTTGATCTCCAACGACGTCAGCAGGCAGGCTTCCTGGCAAAGCAATAGAAAAGACAATGGAACTGAGAAACCCGTCGCGCTCATGCACTCTCAAATGTGCTGGCAGCTGTTTGCGATGTTGCAGGCGACCTGCAGGGAACCCGCAATGTGTGCACGGAGGACGTGCAGCAACTCTAGCCATGCAAAATGCGCGAAGTGCATGTCAGTATCGTACTGCGGTGTTGAGTGCCAAAAGATGTACGCTCTGTTAATAGACTCCGGTGTGTTGTAGTTTGCTGACCAGAACCAAAACATACAGGGACTGGAAAGCGCACAAGGTACTGTGTTCCAGAGGATGGATGCCTATGCTGGAGAACACAATGCAGGAGTCGGACATAATAGACGAGATTGTCGGCAACAAGCCAGTACCATTCTAGTTCAAGAATTTGCCAGGGGTCAATTCAAGTACCTCGCTCTTGACAAGCTGTGCTGGGTATCCGCACAACCTCTGATTTATTGATCAGACGATTCCGACTTCCCATGCACCTTTGTTTTCGCCATCGTTGCCCAAATTAGTTGGTCTGAGGTACGAATTCCCATCTTTCAATGTCCGCGTCGCGTCGCGTCCCCTCCGACGCCACATGTCGGGTTAGCGCCCGGCGCGTCGTTCTATTTTCCTTCACCACTCTCTGCTACACGCACATTCAAGTCACTGATACTTAAGGCGCAAAATTAAATCCCTATGTCTTATTCGGGGTCAGTCCATCTCGGACGCGTTCACGAGAATTCCTGGGAGCTTTACGCGCTTTCTGTCAAACGCTCCCAGAGACTCCGCCATCCTGGATCTTTCGTCCGCCCTGGCGGACTCGCCGCCCATGTCTGTCGACAAAACGCATCTTTTCTGCGTTGGAGTTGCCGCAATTTTTTGGTGTAACGTGTGCCTCTAGCTCGCGTGCTTTCAAGTGACTCAAGTCGCATAGCTCATAATTCTACTAATTCGCTCAACACATAATGAACATTTGCCTGTCCTTGGCTTCGTTCAGATACATCTTCTCCTGAACCTTACCCACAGTCTCTGTGAGCAAATCAAAACATGCCTTGAGTGAACGTGTCAGGAGCACTACGCAGAGC
Source organism: Ceriporiopsis andreanae CBS 279.92 (assembly GCA_001969225.1). Classification (NCBI taxonomy): domain Eukaryota; kingdom Fungi; phylum Basidiomycota; class Agaricomycetes; order Polyporales; family Meruliaceae; genus Ceriporiopsis; species Ceriporiopsis andreanae. The sequence continues at coordinate 16,427 of ALYI01003403.1, forward strand.
GAGCAAAATTCAGGATCGTCAGTCTAGCGATCGGATCTGGACCGCGCGCGTCAGATGAGGTCGATCTGCAGTACGGTACCGCGACAGCTCTTCTCACCCCCACTACGTCTTTAAGGTCTCTATTCCAGAATCACCCTCGCGCATCATTCGCTAACAAGCATCGACACACTGATTAGTATGTCTGGTGGTCCAGATTATTACTATGTCACGCACCGACCGGAGCAAGAAGTCAAGTTCAAACGTCTTGCTAAATCAGATCCTAGACGCGTCGTTCGTGTCCTCCGGCTCACTGACCAGGCAAAACGTCGTACGTCTGAAGGAGACACGAAGGACGATGTACTTGCATGCCTGGAAGCAGTAAGGGAGATCGTGAAAGGGACAGGCGGCACGAACCCCAAGGACCCACAATCTACCTGGATGAGGCTGGTCAAGGCGGGCCTAATTGACGCGTTATGCGACTACGTTGTGAACGCTGTCGTGAGCTTTGGGTTCAAGGATGACATGCCTGCGGACCTGAAGGAGCAGGCTATGAACAATGTACGTTGTCTTTCACGCGTGTGCTGTCCTTTGACTGACTTTGTCATGTCTACAGGTAGAAAGCTCATTTCACGGGGCGATGGAAGTCCTTTCGAATGGATCCATACATTTGTCGCAACCCCCTACTGCGCTGGATGAGAAGTTTGTGGCTGAATTACGCCCCAAGTGGTCCAAAATGATGGACAGAGTGAGGGCTTGACGTCGTCACAAGCATCGATAACTAACACGAGTCTGACTGCAGATCTGGACTAAACCTGAAAATACTCTCAGGCCAGAGAAAAGCCATGTCTTTGAACGCATCGTAGTCGCGCAACTGCTCAACAGAGTTCTGAGCGTAGATCCGTCGTTCACTGAGTGAGTGTCTGCTGTCTTGCTCAGGACGAGGGCCTCACCAGCTAGTCTGAAGGATCATATACGAAGACAAGACAGTCGCAGTTATCACCCGTCACTGGGTCCACTCCGGTGCATGTGACGAACGGCTCATAGACGTCTACATGCTATCGGCATACCTCAGATATCTGCTGAAACCCGTCGAGCCTATCCAGCAGCTTTATCACGAAGTTGCGGGGCACCCGTTGCAAAAGGACAAACTGCTTTCCCAAATCTTCCTCGGTGCGACCGCGGCACGCAAGGCAAACAGAGACAAGAAGGCGAAAAGCCTTGTCAACGCGTTCGCCGCGCACTTCGAGCGCGTCAACGGACGCGACGCGCGCGAGATTGTCGACCTCCTGCTGCACGTGTACGGAACAGCGGGGGACGTGCGCGACCGCGCCTTCGCGGACGCGACGATTCGAAATGAGGCATTTTGGACCGGAATCATCCACTGCTTGAAGCGTGCGTATGAAAGCCGCGAACCGGACTCTGATGGCAAGACACAGTCGAAAGTCTACATGCCGCCCCTCGTCACAATTTTGTGCCAGCCGTGGTCGCCATTCACTTCGGTAGAGAATCGAGCGAAGTTGTTCGACGTGTTTATCCGCGCAAAATTCTTCGACGTGCTGGAGGATGTGATCGAGGAGCTCGGCACGATGCCGACAAGACTGGATCTCTTTGGTGTGTAGCCAATTCGTGCCTCCATTGATCGGCCTTGCTCATACACCACAGGTGACCTCTCGAAGTTGTTCGAAGCCATGAAGATGACTGCGCCACACTGCCCCGCCGACGTGGCGAAGCGGCTGAAAAACGAATTCCCGCGCTGGCGCACGCTTTCCGTGCTGTACCAAAATGACAACCCTCCGCCGATTACAGACCCGAAGGATATCCACGAGGATGAGTTCATAAAACCCAAGTCCAACAAACGCTTGAGTTGGCAGATGTTCGTTGCGCTGCAGGCCGTGGTCAAGCCGGCCGACGAGTGTATGCGGCGCGGTTGCAACAACCCAGCGGCGGTCAAGTGCAGCTCTTGCGAGTTAGTGCCATATTGCAGCGCGGAGTGTCGACAGACGTGCGTCGTACCGCTTCATTGTCCTTGTCCATGACTTGCTCACTGTCCTCAGCGACTGGGAAGATCACAAGGTAGTCTGCACACGCCCCGGGTGCATGATACTTGTCGACTTCACGGTACAGAACGCCGCGAAACTAGAGGACCTATTTGAAGCCGGTCCAGGAGTCTCTTGGTAGAACTGGCGTATATCAACAGGCAATGTAACGGGTGAATATAATATAGAAGATACAGTACAGTGTTGTTCCGTACCCCGACTTCCCTTCCAAACGACTCTACAGCGGCAGAATATTAGGGATGGGACCCTTAGGGATGATACGATGCGGGTTGATCTAGTTGACGTCAAGAAGCCATTACATTTAGATACCTGTTGCAAATGAAGAACCACGGGACGTACAAAGGTGTGCGACCAGAAGTAATGGGTCTTGATGTGATCGAAGTTACAGGTCTCCGAGAACGCGGTATCGTTCCAGTAGAGTTTACGCATCCACCGGTGCAGGTTGGGGTAGTTCGAGCGGATTGTGCCCACGTTGCACTTGAAGTGCACGACATACACAGGGTCGAAACGGATCTGGGCAGAAGATCATTGATCAGTAAACTTCACACATGCACATTAAACACAGTAAAGCATCTTACAATCGTGACAAAGAGGCGCACGTCCGCCTCAGTGAGACGATCACCGACGAGGTAATCCTTTCCTTCAAGCATCTTCTCAAGACGGTCGAGCGAGTTGAATAGGGGCACCACCGCTGCTTCATATGCAGCCTGAGTGGACGCGAAACCGCACTTATACACGCCATCTATATTCATTCTCGTCAATAAACGTGAGCTGCTGAAGGCAGCTGGTACCCACTGTTGACAGTGTCGTACACCCAGTCGTTAATTTCGTCAATCTCAGCGCGGTGTTGCTCTGGGTAGAAATCAAGCGCGGCTTTCTCCTTGGGCAAAAGGTGGTTGAAAGCGCTGTTGAACATGCGTATGATTTCAGAGCTCTCATTGTTCACGATCGTCTTCGTCTGCTTGTCCCAAAGGATGGGAACAGTGAAACTGAAGTACTTGATTAGAGCGAGTTCAATACACGAACGGCGTGAATTATCGCATACCGGCCGTCGTATTCAGGCGCGACCTTGAGATAGATATCCTTGACGTGCTTCGCGCCGTTGAGCGAGTCGACATCGGCTCCCGGGAATGCGTCCACATCGGCGAAGGGCCAGCCATCTGAGCCCATGTGAGGGGACACGACAGTGACAGCTGAAAACTCGTTAGAACATGGTAGGCAATGGACTAGAATCAAACGTACAAATGAAGTCATCGAGCCCCTTCAGCTTCCTGAAGATGAGCGTTCGCGTCGCCCAAGCTGAAAAGTTAGGTGGTTCAATACAGCTTCGGAGGTCACAGAATACCTCCTACTCACGGCACGCATAGGAGACATAGAGATGATAACGTCCTGAGAAAAGGTCAGCTTGGCCCAAAGGGGTGCTGAGGAAACACAGCGCACCTTTCTCAGGAGCAAACTCGCTGTTTGGCGCGATGAAGTTCCTGAAAGTCGACGCTTTCCTCTTGAACGAGCCATCACCCTCTGTTTTCATCTTGGAGATGTCTGCCTGCGCCTCGACGTTCTTTACTTGATGGGGTAATGTGCTCATGGCTGATCCTCCGACCCTGAGAAACGTGCGCGGTGGGCTGAGACTGCAGGGACTACGCAAGAGTGTAGTTTGGCTGTAACGGAAAAGACGAGATGAGAGACGGAAGAGAGGGGTGCTCATACATCCTTCGGTGGCGGGCTCGGTATTTATAAGGTGTTGGTGGCTCGCGAGAACCCAATGACCACATTGATCAGGGACCAACTTCGATCGCGGCTGTCGAGCGCCTGATCAACTAGCTGCATCCGATATGCAGATGCACACTCACGCAGACCGCGTACCACCGCCGACAAGAGTACTACTGACGTGTAGATGACCGTAATCTACCGCATGAACAAGGAATCGTTGTCTCATGTGGCCCGAACGCGAGACAGTGGGCAACAGGTTGACGCGCCACCAACATTGTGTATTCGCAATCTCCTCTGCTATGCTACGTAAACACTCCCCCTTCCGGCCTACGAGCATGGGCCCTGGGGTATCGGGCCCAGCGCACAATCGCACTCGTCACAAGCGAAAATCGTGTGCCTAATATCCAAACAAACAGCAGCGCAATCACTACCACCGCGATGTAAACGCACGCGCCGTGCACGGTCACCGTTGGAGAGTATGGAGGAGCGACGTACGCCCACATGTGAAGAATGGCACTCAGGCCATCCCCGATATCGGCCCGCGAATTCGTTGCCAAGTTCCGCATCGCGACATCGTACCAAGCCATCTCCATGCCTGCGCCAATGAGCTTGGGAAATTGGGGTCGGACGGCAGGCGGAAGTGAGGTCCACAAAGACGTGAGGAGTCTCGTCAGGCGAGCTTCTAGACGATGTTTCCAAGTGGCAGGAGCGCTTTTCCTTGTACCGTCCCATGGCTTTCGCCCTATTGCCAGAGGGCCATTGTTCAGGAGCGCTTTTGTATTTGCCGAGTGTTCGTCGTCGGCTTTGAGCCAGTCCCGCTCGATGACTTGAGGAAGATCTGGGTGTAATATCGCCAGGCGTCCGACGCCCAGAAGGTCCGCATGCTTATCCGCCAGGGCGGGGCCAAATAACGCGGGCGTAGTGAACCCACCAGTGAGCAAGATAAGAGGACGATTTGCGCCGTAGTTTGGGATCAGCTCCTTCAAGGCACGCCGTGAAAAGCGCGCAAATAAAGCCTGTCGTCGGGATGAAGTGGAAGTGGAATTGCTCATGAATTCTGCACAAAATTGGATTTCAAATGCATGCCTGATCATGTTCATGTAGCACTTACTTGGATCTTCGTAGGTCCCACCGCTAATTTCGATGAAGTCAACCATGTTCCAACTCGCGATCTCGCGTACGTGAGACAAGACGCGATCCTCGTCGGAAGTGTCATTGCATTCTTCGCTGGTAGTGGGGGCGGGATCATCGACGTAGTCGGCCGCGTTGAGCTTGATTCCCACAGCGAAACGGCCCACCTCTTCTAATCGTATAACGCCAGAACATCGGATCGCCGACACTACGCTCCAAAGGAAGTGCAACGAATCGGATGACGCGGCAAACTTGTCAGTGCGAGTGTTCGTCTATGGTGACAAGTGAGCGATCGTGAGCAGCTGCCATGTGTTCATGTCCTACGTTCGGGGAGATAAATTGTGCGATTAGGTCTGTTGCAACAAGTGAGTGGCATTAGCAGTCCGGCTTCTATGATCTTCCTTCAGAGGACGAAAAGTATTGCAAGAGAACGCAGCTCGACACTCACATCCATGTCCTGCATGCAACTCTATCCCGTCGAACCCACTTCTCGCTGCTAGCTCTGCTCCCCGGACAAAGGCATTGATAGCAGCATCGATATCTGACAGCGACATCGCTCTGGGTGTAGGAAACATAATTTGATGCATGAGGGATGAGATAGTGCTTGATAAAAGTCCTCCTAAGTTGTAAGAGACGGGCGAGTGGAAGTCCAAGGGAACTGCGCTGGGTGCAAGCGGGGCCGTGAAAGGCGACCGACCACCAATAATGCTAGGAGACTGTCTCCCAGCATGACAGAGTTGCATGATAGCAAGCACATGCTCTTCTGGTGGGTTTCTTCTTTCTTCTTTCCCATGTATTGTTTCGGCCAGCCGAGTAAACGGTTCTACGTTCACGGGCGTGAGCTCTTCTGGTACGACCATATCTCTGCCAAGAGACAAATGATCCTTGGAAACTTGGACATTGCCCGTCATAATCATGCCCCAGCCCCCGTCCGCCCAGCGCGAGTACAGTGCTAGGTGGTTCGCGTTCGGCAGCCCTCCGCGAAACAGGGCCATGTGTTCATAGAGCGCGACCTAGAGGTGTTATAGATACTACACAGTAAAATAATGCATCGAACGCACCTTGACTAGCTTGTTTGGCATGATCTTGCCACAAGGTAGTGTGGCTTTTCTAAACACTTCCGTCAAGACCTCATCTTCTGCCCTAGCTTGGGCATCTACGATGCGATTCAGCCTCTAGCGATACCGTTTGCGTGTTGATTACTTACAGCCACGGTTGCCAAGATATTCGGGATAACGATGTTTCCAATTATGCTGTAAATCCACACGTTCTTGAACCAACATGGTGGTCGAGCACAACTCGAATATCTGGCGTCCGAATTGGGCTTTCTTCATCTTATCTAAGCGGCGCACGCGGCACCGTGCTAAATGACTAGACGCCCTGCGTAAGGCTGAGAGAAATGTCGGACAGTGGCCAGACGGCTCTTGCCCAACGACCTCCACGACCTCCCTCACAACTTCCCCCGTTCTCCGTCTGGCGAGCACACCGTCCCCCGTCTATACCTCCACACAGAAGGGAATACCTCTTTCCTGTCCTCTGCTGTCTCTATCTGGCCCACCAGGCCTAAATGTCACCGCTGTCCAAAGAGGACCAGGAAACTCTTCATCTTCTGGCGCAGCATGTATTGCGGGCCTTCTACGAGCCAAGGTTCACCGTTGTGATGGACCAGCTCGTTCGTCACCCTGTGTGAGTAGCTTCTACGCACCAGATTCTGTAGGACTTGCCACTGAAACAACAGGGCGCATTCTCCCTCGATAGCCTCAAGGATGACGACCTTGCTGGACGAATGGGTCTCCAGGTGAAGGAACTCAACAAGATCATTGCCGTCCTAGAGAACGACAAGCTGGTCAAAGTGTGAGTATCCGCGTTCGATGCACAACGACCCGTTTCTCATGGTTCTCAGTCACCGCCAGAACGAGCTCAAGGACGGCGCACAGCGATCTGTCGGGCGACAGTACTACTACATCGATTACACGAGTTTCTGCAACGTTGTCAAGTGGCGTGTGGCGGAGATGCGGCGTAGGATTGATACCAATCTGCGTAATGTACGTACCGCTCATTCATCGTGTTACCCGTGGGATTGCACAGTGCACCCAGGAACTCGACAACAAGGGATATATCTGCCCTCAGTGTCACAAGTCGTTTTCGCCACTCGAGGCCGACAAGTTGATCGACTATGCGGCTGGGACATTCAATTGTGATGTATGTCGGGCAGAGCTGGTGGACAACGAAAATGCAGAGAGCGTCCGTGGAAGCCAGGACCGAATGCAGCGCTTCAATCGGCAGATGCGACTCATTCTCGAGGGGCTGAGACGGACGGAGGACATGGTCATTCCTGCGTACGTCCACTCTCCGGTCTCTTGTAACCACTAACCCATCATCCCACTTACAGCTTCGATGTCGCTGTCTGGATCAAAAAGAACATCATCGATGTGGAACGGGCTAAGCTCGCTGCACAGTCGGGCGGGTTGAAGATCGCGGGAGCCTCTGGAGACGGCAAGCAGGAGGACGCTATCGGCATCGTCCTGTCGGTCGATAAGGACGAGGCGACTCGGAGAGCGGAGAGAGACCAGGAAGCAGCGGCGAAGCGTGCTCAGAATGCCCTGCCTGCATGGCATCTCAAGAGTACCATCTCTGGCGATTTGACCGCACTCGGAATCAAGGAGACCGCACGAACGGAGACCACCCATACGAACGGCGAGACGGAGAAGCTTCCAAGCTCGAATGATGCTATTCTACGCGGCCTTGGTCGACCGCTGGAGACCCCTGCACCTACCCCAGTGGAGGATATAAAGCCGACAGTCTCTCCCACCGCTGATTTGGATTGTATGTCCCACTCTCCCCTCCTTCTATCGTTACTTACCGCCATCCTCCGCCAGATGTCGACCAATATTACGCGTCGTTGGAAGCATCGCAGGCTCCATCGGCTCAAGATACCCCCGCCCTGACGACTCACAGCGAGTTCGGGGAGGAAGAGGAGGACATTAAACCAACGATAGAATACCTCAGCTCCTTGGGTGACTATCGCAAGCGATCGAGATCAGTCGAAGATGTTGGCTACGGTGGAGTCGTCAAGACACCGAAGCTGAACGGACAATCGACGCCCAACGTCTTCATTCACGAACTTGCATCGTCGTCCCAATCGCAGAGTCCGAATCCGGAAGAAACAAAAGGGGGGCTGTTGGATGATCCAATGGTCATGGGTACGTCCAGTACATCTTTAGATGGCCGCAAATCTGACCAGTATTATCTGCAGTGGATGGTCAGCCTGTACCACTCTCACAAATCACCGAGGAGCACCAAGAGCTCATGTCAGGCGAAGAATACACAACATTCTTCAATATTCTCCAATCACGACCATCATCATGACCTCGCCATCTGCCCCCATCCATTATGTAATTGCACACTCACGGACACTTTTCAGAAACATGCTCATGTATCATAGACGTACTGTACAACACTTGGTTATTCAATATACATCCTTTAATACCCGGCCGCTACGGTGGCGTCGGAGGTTTAATACGAGGAGGGATGCAACAATAAGCTCTGCGACGGATGGTCAGTCTAGGCACGCAGATTAATGGGAGACAACTTACTCCTCCGTCAATCAGCACGGTTTCGCCGTTCACGAACCAGTTGCTGACTAGGAACAGCACGAGCGCACCCACGTCCGACCTCGAACCAGCTGGGATAGGCTGTGACCCATCCTCAGGTGGGGCTTGCGTGCACGCAACTTTGAACTTGATCTTGTCCCAGGCTGTGAACCGCGCCTCGCCAAGCGTGCCGTCCGTCGCGCCCGGTACCGACATTTCCGTGAGGAACAAGCCCGGTGCGATGCCGTTCACGCGGATGCCCATTGGCAGGAGCTCGTGGGCGAGCGTCGATGTCGCGTGCCCGATGGCGCTCTTGGAGTACATGTAGGGGAACGAGTAACCGGACGTGGCGGGGTCTTTAGTCCACCCGTTCATGCTGCTCGTCATGATCACTTGCGGCGCGAACTTGCGGCCCTGCGTCACGGTGTAGCCGACCTCTTTCCACTTCTCGAGGAGCGGGAGGAAGGCGAAGGTCATCCAGTATGGCCCGACTGCATTTGTGTTTAACGAGTCCTCAAAGGCCTCTGGTTCGAGATCGTTGAAGTATGCAGCTTGGAAGGCCTCAGCGGTCTTCTCCTTAGGTGGATCGTAGACACCGCGCATGATCCTATCGCCGATCAGCATTGCGCGGAGTTCTATCCTGACAGTCATGAACATACCCTGCGTTGTTCAAAAGCACGGTCACATATGGTGATCGTTTCCCGACCTCCGCTGCTAGGCGTTTGGCTTCTGACTGCGCGATCCGTGAGCACGAGGAAGAATTCAAAGAACTTGTATAGAAACCTTTTTGCTGATGTCACCCTGTATCCCGTACATTCGGCCTGGCTTTCCGGTCTTTTCAGCCGCGTCATTATAGAGTTTCGCAGTTCTGAAAGTCAGTGTGAGCCTACGATAGGTGTCGGCTGGTGCATGCGTCGCGTACCTGTCAAGGTCAGCTTGTACAGGGCCGATAATGTACACGGTGGCGCCGTTGGATACGAGGGTGGTGCTCATCATGAGACCAATCCCCTGAGCATAAAATCAGGTCTTCGTTATCGGAGTAATATTGCGGAAAGCACACACCGTTCCGCCTCCCGTGACAACGGCGACAACACCACGGAGGTCAAACATGTTGGCGACATCGACTTCGTTCAAAATTGCTTCGGCCATTGCGAGCTAGATGAAGAGGGTAGGTGAGAAGGCTTGGGCAGCTGCAGCCCTTCCCAGCCTTAGCTCGTGTGTTTATACTATTTCAGCGAGGGGGCATGACCTCATCATGAGAGCCCTCTGGAACTGCGAGCGAGAACCTTCATACTCACTTCCATCACATACCATCAGCCGAGCTGGCGCACTGTGCCGTCGACGCGCGTCGAGGGTCTTGGCTCAATGGGAATGCAAACCAAGACCGGATGAGCTTGCTTGGTAGCGCTGCCCGAACCCACCGGCGGCAACGGTGGCGGGGAATACGCAGCGTGAAGACGTTCTTAGAACGATAACGGCTTTGATCGGGAATGCTTGGGAACCTTATGTAAGGATATACCCGTTTATTCCCTCGGACGATGCACGATATGACCCACAAGGGCCTCCGTATTACCCAGGAGCGAGTCATTGCGGTACCGCTCACAGAGTCTGAGAGCGCTTTTCTGCTGCGATTGACGGCGAATACAAGGTTTATATGTCGTCCACGTACATTTGAGCTACTGAATACAATCCGAATTCTGGTGGTTTCTTCTGCTTAACATCTTCACGGCACGTCTTCTCAGTAAGACGACGGGTGTTGAAGCAGGGTCTGCGAATGACCATCAGAGCGCGAAAATAACACACAGGAGTATAAATCACGTACCCCACCGTCGATAAGCACGGTCTCTCCGTTGACGAACCAGTTGCTCACAAGGAACAACACCAAGGAACCCATGTCTGTCCTCGATCCTGATTGTACAGTCTGGGTGCCGTCCTCTGCGGGTGCCTGTTTGCATGGAACGACAAAGCCGAACTTCTCATAGGTCTTCAGCTGCGAGACACCAAGTGCGTCAGATGTCCCAGGAGCAGACATCTCGGTCAAGAATAGGCCTGCACAGATCATCAATCGATGGATGGAGAAATATAATATGCATGCGAATAGCGTACCTGGTGCGATGCCGTTGACCCGGATCCCCAATGGAAGCAGTTCGTGCGCAAGTGTCCCTGTGGCGTGCCCAATAGCCGATTTCGAAAAGAGGTCCGGGAATGAGAATCCTGAGGTGGCGGGATCCTTCGTCCAGCCGTTCATGCTGCTCGTCATGATGATCTGTGGTGCGAATTTACGTCCGCCAATGGATGTATAGCCTGTTTCCTTCCACTTCTCGAGGAGGGGCAGGAATGCGAAGGTGAGCCAGTATGGTCCTGTCGCGTTTGCATGCAAAACGTTGTCAAAGTTCTCCTCTTGCAGGTCGGTGAAGTAAGCTTTCTGAAATGCCTCTGCAGTCGTCTCCGTGGGCCTCGTGAACCTTCCTTCGGAGATGCTAAGAGCAAGTGTGAGGTTCAGCGCGTGGTTTCAGGCTATGACACTTACCCAGCATTGTTAAACAGCACTGTCACATAAGGAGAACGAGAACCAACTTCTTCCGCGAGGCGCAGCGACTCTTTCTGAGAAGAAGTTAGGCCACATAGGTCCGTACCTGAAAACAGGTGTAGCATACCTTTTTCCTGATGTCTCCCTCAATACCGTACATACGGCCGTGCTTCCCCGTTTTGATAGCAGCATTGTTGTAGATTTCTGTTATTCTGAAGCATCATGGAATGCGAATCCGCTTGGAGATAATAGATGGCGTGCGCACCTGTCTAGCTCGCGCTGCAGGGGGCCAATTATATACACTGTCGCGCCGTTCGAGATGAGCGTCGTCGCCATCATCAGGCCTATTCCCTTCGACAAGACGTTATCCATGTCAGAATACTTCCTCATAAGATGCGGTCAAGGCTGCGACATACCGTGCCTCCACCAGTGACCACTGCGACGACCCCGCGCAAGTCGAACATGTTGCTCACATTAACCTCATCGAGAATGACCTCTGCCATGGTGTCCCAGAGAGTTGTCTGGTCGTAGAGAGTGTATGCCGGCGCGAGAACGATGGGTGGTCTTTATATCCGGACGTGCGAACACTTTGTATCATGTGCGTGCTTGCATGACCTCATTCTGGATGGGAGTCCGGGCGGCCAAGTCGAGCCTCGTCGACATTTGGAAAGTTGTGCATGAGACACAGAACGTCCACCCATTGGGTTTATGGAGGAGAATAGTGGATAGTGGGCAGAAGGAAGCCTTGAGACGTGGTCGCCGTAGCTCCCCGCGGTCCCCAGGTCTCGTGCAGGGAGCGCCCACTCGCGTAGCGTGTTTGCCTCGGACTTTGCGAGTTCGTCTGCCTCTTGACCACGAGCAGCTTGGACCTCAAGTACGTGTATAGCTTCGGTGATAGATGCTCAAAAGTAATCACTCCACTAACATTGTGCGTTGTTAGAATCCTTGACACGCTCAGTCCACATTTTATGACATCTCTAGCGACGCTCAAATTTGTACGCTTTGGGGGCTGCATCCGCCTAGGTCTCCAGTCAAAACCGTATCCTTGTGGGAAAAGAGCAGTCTCGTCGAACGCTAGTCTGTTCAGGTGGTCAGGGAAACTCTCGTTACCGGGTGTGAGTACTCCTCGATCTCCCATAGAAAAGGTGCGTCGATACTCAATATGGTTCAAAGAGCTCACTCCTCCCGCCCAGCAGTGCAAACTTCGAATCTCCCGTAGAACCGCATGATATACACGATATCAGCACGCTGGATCCTTCCAAAATTAACAAAGATGATTTTGTAGACATCTCAGGGAGGGAAGTCGCCCTCTTCACCGCGGAGGGCGTTCTCGGCCCAAGTGGAAGACCGGCACGTTACGCGCTGAGCCCTCCTGAAAGATTCCCTGCGAAGACACAAGGCTTTCTTTATCTTCGTAGGGCTCCAGGATGGGCACCCGACGTCGCGGGCTCTCTACGTTTCCGCGTAACTAGCGACGCGACCCCCACTTCTTTCGAGTCCGGGCACGATCTCAGCTACCATGGCCTTCCTTGGGAGTCTCCTCTTATATACGGGACATTAGGAAACTACTTGGTTCAGCATCTCGTTGACAAGGATCATTTGATCTCGGAGGATCTCGCGGCACGCATAGAGAAATATCGTTCTCAGCTCACTCAATATCGCCAGCTTTCTCCTCGCTTCCCCCTCATCATCGCTGCCAACCAGCCGTTCATCATCAACTTCTCCCACTATCAAAACCGACTCGTTGTTCTTTCAAGAGTTGATGGTACGGAAAACCGACCGAACTCACAAGCATCCGTAACTCGTACATGGGTGCCATCCCCATCTGAATATCATCACGAACTCCAGCTTGCCTGGGATGCGCTTGCGACTGCAGAGAACCGCATCACCCTGTTAACGTCATACCCCACTTTGTTCACTGGTGAGCAATCCTCTGTTTCATGACTTGCGTGTGCCAAAATGTCTAATAATTATCAGGCTCCGCGATCGTGCGCTTTGAACGCTCGCAACTTCCAGACCACTCCAGCAGCCCGGCCTTCGTCATTCGTATACTAAAGATCGTCGAGCCCATCGTCATGCGGCAGGGATCCTCCATCGACATGCCTGTTCCCGAGGAAGGCGGTCTACTCACATGGATCAATTCCGAGAAAAAGCCCCGAATCTGGTCCTTGACACAAACAAATCAACTCACTTCGCGTTTAGCACGATTGCCCTCAGCGGCAGAATTTGATAACATGTTCTGACCACACATGTAATACCATGCATACGTAGGTACGGCAGAATCACGATTTATCGTCAACACATGAACTGTGATAACCCCACATTGTCATATCTAGTGAGTTGACCGCTACCACGAGCTAACCACTTGTCGCAATAATCGTGTACTAGCTTTCCCGGTTGATATACCTAACACGACGTCCAGCAACGTAATTATGGGGCGACTGATGTGTTGCGAGAACTGGCGGTCGCATTTTCAGACAATTGCTTCGGAGAGCCCTCCGAGCTGCTGCTAGCCGATCCACGACGCGATGCAGATCTCTTCCATGTTAGGAAACTTTTTAGGGGCTGCGCCCAGCCAAGAGGCGACGCGTCGAACGTTGAAACCTTCGTTCTTTCTCACTTTCAACCCAACTATCAACATGTCTAGTCTCGCAACTCGCGTTCCCGTGGGTCGTGTCCACCGCACAGGATTCGACGATCTGCCTGCCGTAGTCTTACAACAGATTGGTTTCCAACTAGCCGATCGTAAACGAAAGCAGGTGTGGCTGGTCCACTACTCCTCAGACTGGAACGCGGACCTTGGGGAACTCCTCAACTTTGCGTCGGTCAACAAAAAGTGCAGAACCGCTGTCGGTGCTGTCTTCAACCGTATTCAGGTGAAAATCGATTCTCTGGGACCAGCTAGATCGCTGCTTGCACATCCATTCCTTCTGAGCCGCATCCGGTGCGTCCCAAATAAGCTGTCCATCGACTTCCTCTAAACTCACGTGTAATATATTATTAGTAACCTAGCCTGGATCAAACCCAGGGCACCACTGCCTGACGCCGGGAGCCAGTCTGACGAGGACGAGGACGACTTCGATAAAGACAGTTCGGACGAGAAGATCCTAGAAGAGGAGTGGGAAGACATCACTGAGGTGTCAGACCTACTGACTCTTATACTATCACAAACGCCAAATCTCGTGGACTTCACGGTGGAATCAATTCTCCAGGAGCCGTTCCGTATCCGTCTCCCCGTGGGCAGAACGCTTGCGCTTGCCAACGTCGGCGTCGTGAAAGTGGGACGCTCAGTCGCCTTCAAGGATCTCTTCCGCTTTTGTACTTCTGCGACTGTTGTACGGGCACCACGCATATCCTCAGAGGCCGAAACTCTGGAGATCATCGCGAGTTTGCCTCAGACCGTCGTGGAGTTGTCCCTGGGCACGTGGAGAAGCACAGAGAGGATCTTGGTGGCGCTCGCGAGAAGACTGCCCAACCTGAAGATACTACATCTCGAAGTGGGATACTGCAGGAACGCGTTCAATCTCCAGGGAAGGGCGAGTTCGGGCAGAAATATTGGAGTGAGAGCTTTCCCGCACCTCCGTGTCCTGGCGCGCCTGACATCTTACGCACCTAAGGCAACTGTTGCTCGGCTTCTCAGGCCAATGCGTCACTTGCAGCTACTCAGCGCGGGGATTGCTATTGATCAAACTTCTTATTCCAGCTTGAACCCTTCAGATGGATCGGATGACGAGTTCTACCTAGAAGAGGCACATGATGCGGGTAGACAGGTTGCTCTCGCGCTCCCGAGTCTGCGTCGATTATCGTGAGTTCAGTTTATTTGTGTCTAGTCAGGCTTTGTCCTGACCTCGTCATGACTAGCTGGAGCTACGACACCGACTCAGGCATGGCGGAGGAGGATTGGATTGTGAGGCGGGGCAATGCAGGGCAACTCATTAGAGTTGAACCTTGCGTGAACGATCGAATGGACATGCTGAAAGAGATCTACCGCCGAAAACGCTGGCCGTGGGTCGAATTCTCGGATAGCGAGGGTGAGGCAGACGATGAAGGCGTTGAAGATGAGGACGGGACCGAAGAAGAAGAAGACGACGACGACGAATAGATGCGAATAGAGCCCTACGCGGCATCAGACTACACCTTTCTACCACTGCGGCGCGGTATATGAGTCGTGACCGTCGACGGACTTGTGGACGTCTTCGCCTCAGGCTGCATGGTTCCTGTAGTTGATCTACTAGGAGGGGAGCTATCCCTGCCTACCGCTTTCGATATACCTATTGATCGCAACATAGTCCTGATATTGGAACCTGGTCGTCGTGTCGGATGGAATTTCTTCATGCTCACGAAACCTTGCGTGAAATACGACAAGGCACTCATCGGCACGAGTCGTTAGCAAGGCCTGGTTTGTCCGCTTACTTGCGCAAATAACGTAGTAGATCTGTCGCAGATATATAGCCTCCGACATCACGACAAACGATGAAGTATGGATATGTTCCACAACGGATCAAATGCCGCCTCTATAAAGACCTCATCTCAACTGCACCCGTATATTGGCGACTTGGGCCTGTACATACAATGTGGCGATCGGGATACATAAACAGCTTGCTGTGGCCGTTTTATGGAAGGTCGTCCCCAGCCACTTTCGTGGACGCGATGACGGTTTGATGGGGAAGAAGCCTAGCCAGAACGGTCCTAATAATATTGGCCTTAACGATCGCCGCTTATCGGGCGAAGGATTGTCGGTGTTGCAGAACGTCGCGCGGACCCAGCTCGCAGAACAATGTATAGGCCGCGCTTGAAAGAAAAGGGTGCGGCCCGCCCCATCGGTACAAACGCGACACCCTTAATCAATTTGATCGCGTTCGACGGTGAGCGCGGCACAGCGAGCTGATAGCCTGGACGTATAAACGATCACCTCTAAAGGTAGATTATTCTTCTGCTCTTCGTTCTTCCCTCCGTTTCTACTTGTCAAAAGACGCTAGCCACCATTTGACCCGCGCGCAATTTTTCCTTGGTGTGCGTCTGATCGTGCCAGGGTCCGTGAGATCAGGCTTCGCACCCTCATCGCCACCGGAGGACGCGCAATCTGTTGCCTGTCGCCCGACTGGCCAGTGGCGCGTCGGGACGGTTCGAGGGTGACTAATATGGGGTCGCCTATGCTGTGGCGTCCACTGTTGCCCGCCGCGTCCGCACCCGCGTCTTATGTTGCCGACACCATTTGACCACCACTGACCCACGTCGACCGCCGTCTGTATTTTATCCGCACCCACAACGAGCACCCACCCCCTCACTGCACAAATGGCTCACCACGACCTCGGCACCGCAGAGAAGCCACTCACCGTCGAAGAGGCGACGGCCACTCTCCACGACCTCTCTCAGTCTGCGCTCACACTACGACTGCAGTTGACGACATGCCCCATCGACCTCCTCCTGCTCATCGCCGGTCGCTTTCCCGAGCTCAAGGAGCTCACAATACACCCACAAGACCCGGAATCGCCGTTCGGGGACGTCGTCATATCGCGAGAGGATTTCGAGACAGAGAAGACCATGGGCCTGAGTACGGACCAGGCAATAGGTGTCACCATGGGCTATGTTATAGGCGTGCGTCCTATGCTTCTCTGCAGCACCTACCAATCTAACGACACCTTGTAGTTGCGGTACGGCGAGACCCTCAAACCTTTACAGCGCCTTGAGGTGCTAGGGCTGGGAACGACCTTGCACGGACCATATGCGAGCGTAGAGGATGCGGAGCCTGAGCCCGAGTTGGAGGCTATCGAGCGCAGTATGAACGTCAACGCGTCAGAGGCACTCGCAAAGATATTGCCAAATCTGCGGAGAACATCGTGCGTCAGCGTATTTTGTCATGGCCACTGAGCATATGACCCACCATGTCCCTCGCACAGATTCGTCAACGTCACGCCTTTGAAGAAACAAGGCAAGAATCGATGGCGCTGCGAAGAGGAGGAGGAGGATGTAGCCTTCCGGTTACGCGACCTCGCGTACAACATTACACGAGACGCAGAAAAGGGGATTCGGGTCGAAGACGCGGAGAGATCTTGAATAGTTATACCCTAGATCGACGAGTTCACTGCTGTGCGTGAGTTTGATACGGTTTATCGGTTCTGTCGCTGATGCAGAATTGGACCAGCCTTCACGCCCCTGGGTTGATTGCGTATGACCGTTCGTCAGATAATATTTGTACATTGCTAGCCATGCGGAGACTGAGTACTGTCGTGTTGAGGTAATAAAACACTGACTTCTGTGATAAGCGAGTGCGTGTTATGCTCGCCGTGCGTGCGGCACAAACGAGTCGCAGCCGACCTCGATCAGCCAGGCCTCACGCTCGACCTCCCTCCTACACCCAATGCTGTTCCCCACGCCCATGCAGGTCCCGTCGCTGCATCCCCCAGCTGGCGAAGGCGCGCCGAAGGGTATTACGGACGGGTCCCGGAGACATGCATGCGGCTTGAACGACGGCAGTAGCCGCGGTAGCGTCGCGCGATTCGACGCGTACTGATAGATGCGCACGCGTTGCTGGTCTGAGAGTGTCGGCGCGAAGAAGGAAAGGATGTGTAACTGGAGCTCCATGGGTATCGTACGCGGTGCTGGGTGTTCCTGCGCCGGATCGTCGGGTATTTCCTGCAGGCGGCCTAATAGCAAGGCTCGCGAGTAGCGCAAGAGTTGAAGCGCTTCGGCATGGACCATAGTGCGAAGGGCCTTGTTTCGCAGCTGAAGCACGGCCTTGCGTTCTACAGTGGCTGGCGTCGGTGGTTCCGAATCTGAGCTGTCGTCGTCTGTGTGGCTGCTGTATATCTCGAGAGCAATTAGGGTATAATTTTGCTCGAGTGCTGTGATGAGGCGTCGAACGCCGCGAAATCCAAACTTGTTCGCGCTGAGGCGGAGCACGCGCAGGCCACAACGGGGGGAAGCGAGGAAGGATGCGATGACAGGGACAACGGCGTACTTCAAGCCATTGTAGGATAGGTTGAGATCTTGGAGATAAGGTTGGTCAAGTAGCGTCAGGAAATGCGATATGGAAGCGGTTGGATCCGGTGAATTCAGCGAGCTCATGATTATACTGGTCAGACGCGATGTGTTGATGGCTTTGACAAAGCGTTCCATAGGCTCTGAGCCATGCCCAAAGTCATTCTACCAAACCAGTATTAGACATGTCCCATGCAAGTAGGAGGAAAGAGTACCTGTTGCAAATGTAGGATTTTCAGAGACGAGTTATTTGTAATGTAATCGGCCAGAGCAAGGAGGCTCGTGTTGTCCATCGCGCAGTTGTGCAAATCCAATTCAGTAATATCGTATCGCCGCCCATCGTCGGTGCTCAACCACTTGAATAGCTCGCCAAACCCGTCTGCTCCGAGTCGATTGTGCGCCAGTGTAAGTTTTGAGACAACTCGACGAGAGGATATGGTCGCGATTACATGCTGTGCGCCTGTGTAGTGCAACATGTGAGTGAAGGGCGCAGGACCAGAGGGCTGAACGCGCCTTCCAAAGAGGACAAGCCGGCATCGGCTGAAAAGGAGACATGTTTGCGGTCCGCGAGTGATAGCGCCTTTTGCCCCTGGTATGACATTAGAGTGTGTGGTGGCGATAAACCGTGCAGATCGTCATAGACAACGTTCTACATTGCAAAAATAAATCAAAGGAGATCCAAGACGTCGGTGTCCGAGTCGGGTACCCACGTACCCGAGGGTACGGTCATGAAGTATCTCTGGGCGACGAGACCGACCCTGCGCGCGACAGTTGAAACATGAGCAGGATCCAAACAATGTATAGTCTCCACTCACGAGGGCACGAACAGACGTTGAGCAGAATGAGTAAGGGCGAGATGAGGGAGGTAGTAGCGGTGGGTAGCTGATCGACGCCGGCACGAACGAATGTCTCAAACAGGCGCAGTAGACGCCCAAGATCCCGTCAATGCTAGCCGATCCGCGCTAAAATCCCGCCCTGGATCATCCCGATGCGAGTGGGCTTGCCTTTCTCTCTCACTCTCGAATTTCCTTTCAAATTTCGCAGCGTATTCTCAGGAGTATTGCAAAGCGCTCCGATATTTTAAGCCATTGGCTCCGCCGACGTGCGTCTAGTGACCTGGTAGGTTGATTACCTCCTCGGACAGCCGTGGATTCCTCACATTTCACATTGTTTGTACACAATCCAGGATAGTCCAGCGGGGTGTCGTACGCTAGTAGCGCACGCGCGGTGGGGTGCAACGGTCAACACCCCAGCTACAGTGGTCGTGAACGACCGAGTTGAAACGCCCGACGCTGCTGGTTCTTCAAAGTCTGATACGTTCTATGCCTAGTACCTGCCCAGTATACCGCTCGCGTTCACACAATTCAACGCCCATTTAATCACTCATACAGTAGGGTACACCGCTTTCTACATTCCAGGTATAGCACGGCTCCGACGTGAATCTCCCCCGCCAGCGATCGTCTATGTACGGCAGCCGTACTCCGTTTGATTCCGAACGGCCGGAAACACGACTAGACCAATGGCATCTCCTCGTCCATGTGCACGCTATAGTGTTCACTCAACTAGCGAAAGAGCGCGCTCAGCCCGCCCGAAAAAGCGGCCAAGTGGCTCGCGCATGTGCGCTATGCAGTCAGAGATAAGCACGGCCCCAGACAATATGAGCCGACGGCGCGTCAGAGTCTCATCACTAGGGTCACCGCCAACCGCCAGTGCGTCCCCTGTCCCGCTCAGGGGCTCACCTCTCCGGGAAGTTGGATCCGCACATGCGCAGATCGCTCACTCATTCAGACTGCGCCGCCCACCGCTTAATAACCTCGATTGATATGCCCTCGTGCCGTGGCGTCCCCTCCTTCTACAAGAGCCTCGATGTGAACCTCTTGTAGCCGGTGAAGCTCACGCTTGTCTATGTCTGACTCGCCGGACCAGTATTTCGACCTCATTCGTCGTCTGTAAGTGCTTCTCGTCAAACATGCAACTCAAGAATACACACTGACTCTTTCGAACCGAAGGCTTACCGAGAACTATTGTATCCTAGCATCTTCTGGTAAGTGAATGACCATTGAGCCCGAATAAACCACTGTTAACATGGACTACCAGCTCTCCTGTGGTACGACCATATCATTTCCTTCGACCAGGAAGTGCAACGGATCTGGCAACGCAAGTTCACTGGTGCCTCACTCCTTTTCCTCATCACTCGCTATTCTGCTACCCTTGAACGAATAACGCTGGTCACAAGCCTGTTTCTTGTAACTACCAACGACAAGGTAAGTTCCGGTCTACGCTTCAGCGCCACGGTCAGACACTAACCACGCGTGCAGAGGTGAATAATGCAGACCGCGGTCTGTTACTCATATATCTCACTCCATTCTGTGCAGCTGTGCCCCCGTGCTACGACTCGACGACCCCTTAAATGACATCAGCATCTTCATTGTTGGCGGTACGTGTTTGCCCGCCTTCGCCGGCACGGGGACGCTCACGCGATTACCTATAGCATTCGCGGCCTTGCGGCTCTACGCGATCTTCGGGCGCGACTGGAGGCTGCTCCTGCCGATGCTGGGCATCGCCTTCACGCGTGTTGGAATCTCCATAGTACGTTCTAAGTTCACTGGATGGGCCGCGTTCTCACACTGATATGCGCGCTGTTGCCACAGTACCTACAGGCGCACTACACGCCAATAGCGTTCGGCCCGCCGCTTTGGGGTTGCGGCGCACTCTTCGACGTCCCAGGCAACCTGTACTACCAGTGAGTGTCATTGAATCGGACCGCTGTTTCTGGTACAGCTACTGACACTGCCTCCAGCCGTAAGTCACCGTTACCGTAGCATAATTCGCCATCTCCGCTCATAACGGACCGTGATGGCATAGTAAACACTGCAACGGTCGCGCTCAACCTTGCGGCGGATACGCTGCTCCTGATTCTGACATGGGTAAAGACGTTTGAAATTCGTAGACATTCGAATGGTTTCGGCGTGCACACGCCAGTTTCTACTCTTATCCTCCGCGACGGTGAGTTGGGCCGTCATTCCATGTCCAACCTGTTACTGACGGCTTCACAGGTACCTTGTATTTCATGTAAGTAGGGAATCCGGCACACCGTCAACGTTCCTGACCCTCCGTCCGCCAGTGTGATATGTGCCATACAAGTGTTCGCAATCATTTCAATTCAGGTGCGTTTCACGTCGTCCAAACCCCGGGCCCTTCAAGCATGCTCACGGCCCTCGTACAGATCGGATCGGTGAGAACAGATGTGGCATGTAACGGTGATGGCGACAGCAGCTCATCCTTCTCACGCAGGATTCCCCCATCTTCACCGTATGGACGTACTGGAACCAAAGGTGCGTGCGGACACCCGCGCGTCCCGCTGCCACTCACACTCACGCCCGCAGCATCACCGTCATCTTCCTCTCGCGGTTCATGCTCAACCTGCGGGGCGTGTACTCCTCGCAGCACGGCGCGCCGACTGAGACGGGCACGGACCGCGTCTCGGACCTGCACTTCGCGTCGAACATCGTCGGCAACCTCGGCGCGCCGCTGCACGTCCTCTCACACACCACCGCGGCGAGCACGCCGTCGGCCGCGCCGACAGAGACCACGACGGACGGCGGCGAGCTGCCCCGCATGAGCCAGGACACGGTGATGGACGATGAAAAGGATATTGTGGAGATCTCGCGAGACCCGCTGAGTGCAGGCTTGGTCGGTCCGCCGGAACACCTGGAGATGGAGACGTACAACGAGCCACAACGACAGCAGGTTGTCTAGTGATGGAACAGTCTTGTGGCACTTTTTCTTTCTTTCCTTGACTCTCGGGCATAGAGCAGACGAAGTTGTTTGTATATACACACCGCCGGAACATACCAAAATCTTCACGATCACAGACGGTTGGTTGCCCAAGAAGAAATCCAGACTCGTATACAGCGACCGTACTTAGCAAGGATATACAGGACAGCTATGTACCCAGGACCTATAAGCTACAAGAGATGAGAACAAGAAATGGCAGTGCGTGTGTTTCTATGAGATGGCAGACATGATGCGACGTTTGTATGCAACATATGGACGGACGACAGAGGAGATGCTAGAGCTTGGAAAGTATAAGGCCGAGGACGACGAATAGGATCGTCGATGGCGGTGTAACAGCACAGTAGGCCCAGAAGATCGTCCGGCTGATCAACCGCTCGAACGCGTCCCCTGATGCGGCCTGTGTGATCTGTGCGGCATCGTCAACACAACATCCGAGCGAAGAAACCTATGTAGACTGACCTGTGCGAGCGTCAACGCCGGCGGAGAGGCTATAAGCAGGACATTGGACACCACGAACACCGGACTGGAAGAAGATCCGGAAGTTAGAAAGCTTATACTCGCTGTATCACCAAAGAACGTACTCTTCGAAGACCTCCTGCAGATTGAATCGCGCGGAGAGCGCGAAGAGCGGAAGGAGTAGCATGGGCGTGATGATCATGCGCGCCAGCAGCGCTATAATAACCGTCTTCGTCTCGCCGGGACGCGACGCCTCCTTCGCCTTCCCCGCGCTGCTCGGCGAGCGCCGCCGCAGCTTGAACATCTCGCGCACGCTGTCCACGAGCGAGAGCTGCGACCAGCTCGTGCTCACGCTGCGCCCGCGCGTCTCGTGTGTCGGCAGCGCGATCCTGCTGCGTGGTGCCTCGGGATCCGCCGGTATATAGAAGTACGCGCCGAGCACGACGAGCGTGAGGGGTATTGAGCAGTTGCCGGCCTGGTTCAACGCGCCCTTGATCGGCTGCACGTGTTCGTCAAGCGCGTGCTGCAGGGGCGGTATGCATGCGACGACGAGGGAGAGAAGCGATGCCCATAGCGGCACAGTCATGAACTCGCTAAGCGAGTGGGCGATCTTCCGTATCCGATGGCGCGCCCGTCGCATCCGAGACTGCCAACGGCTCGACGAAGGCTCTGAAACATGTCGTCGGGCAGGGAATTCAAGTGCGTCATCATCCTCATCGCCCTCGTCTGTTGACGGAAGCGACCTGATAGATGAAGATGATGCCGCCAAGAGCTTCTGTTTACTGGCCCGCGGCGAATTTGGGAATGAGTAGAAGAACTTGGGGTCCGAGTTCTTGCGGTCAGTGTCCTCCACTGTGATGCTCGGATACTCCTCTCCATGAGCCACGGTTGACGACTGGTCGGAGTGGTCGTGCTGATGATGTTCCAGCACCCTGTACTCCTCAGATGAAGGAGGGAACGCTGTCTCTTCCCGATCGAATACAGGGCTGTCTGGCGCGTTGAGCTGGCCATCCTCAGTTGTCTCTGGATCTGCCTGGGATAGCAAGCGCACGCCGTAACTCCAGCGCACCTGCAGATAAGACGTAAGCTTGGCGGAGCCGGGTAGCCAGTTCCGGATAAACTTACCACCATGCCAAGCGTTGAATACAGGACGAGATAGGTCAATGCTCTGCCGACCATAGCGTCCTTGCTGTCGTCAGAGCCCCACTTCAAACCGGGCACAGTAATGACGAGGCTCTGCATGAGGGCTATTGGGAGGGAGTTCGAGTTCATGAACATCGCTGCGGCCATGGCGAAACTCCTAAGGATGCGGTACCTCGCGATCAGCATCCGACGTGTCGACGATAGTCGTGCGAAACGCACCTCTGCGACCGCTTCAGTCTGAACATCCACCCCAGGAGGAAGGCTACGGCCATGGACACGCCAGTGGTGACCACGAAGAATAGCGGAATGATCCATAGCTCTCGAAGCTTGGCTGCGATATCGAGTCAGAACACGCAGTGCGCGCAGCAAAGTCGTGGTCCACTCACCTGGTGAAAGGAAAAACGCAACTTTGGAGAACAGCAGTGAAGGAGTGAACAAGGAGACATTCAGACGATTAAGTTTCTGTGCGTCGGGGATGATTAGCATTCGACATCTCCGAGACATCCGGCATGAGTACCTTCTGGGTAGGACGGTCAAGGATCCCTTTCCTAGCCAAGATGTACCCTGCCAGACATAGTATGAAGACTTCGAGGATGGACTAGCGTTGAAAGAGGGTTTCAGCGACCACGGAAGAATCTGATGCGAGTAGCTATAATAACGCACCTCGAATACGGTCTGCAGAAGTGGCCCTATTGGTGTGCTGTGTGTCATGTGGCTCGCGGTCGTGGGTCGTCGCTGTTGGGAGAGAAAGAAAGGAGGCTGGTCGCTGTGTCAGGTTACGAGGCGGACGTCCGGGACAAGATGGAACAGAGCAAACGCGAATAGCTTGGGTATAATCGCGGCCACCGCTCTTGGATTGTGCTTGGAAGGGACCGAGGAGACTCGGAGTGTCAATATCGCCTCCACCGTGCGTCATCAAACTCTACTCCGACCACGCACGTGTTTCGGCAAGCCACGGCACAGGCCAATCAACGCGTCGGTATGCACCGCAAATGTATATGTTTCAGACTCCGCCAGCCAGAATAATCGAGATCGCTCCGGCTCACTGCCACCGTGCGCTTGGTGAATATCATCCTCTCCGTTTCGCCAGCTCGCCGTGGACTGCGCTCGCTCGATGCTCAAAGCGATGCGCTCGTGGTCCCGAGTCTGCAGCCATGATCTCGGAGACAATCTCGGTTCTAACGCAATCGTTATTCGACCACAACCCGCAGCCACCCACAAGCACGCCTCTCTGACTCGGACTCCTTGGCCGTACCTGGATTGACCGCAGCCCTTTTTGCACAGGTCTCCCAGGGTTTAGCCACCTCGCGTTTGCGTAATTCACCGTTTGCAGACCGGATCGTGATAGGTCCTGACATTTTTCCCCGCTGGTCCCCATGGGGCGAGTCCACTTCGCTGCACACTTTTCTCAGCTTAAGTGGTATTTCCCATCGGCCCGCCCCAGCGCCGAATATCCTCTGCGAGTTCCACCAGGATCCTTTGCGTCCGCCTCGAGGAAGCCATCCTGACGGCACCTTGAACGTCGTCCATACATGCCATCATGTCTTCGGTCGACATCGACACAGGCGGCGGTACCAACCCTGCTATCATCCCACTCGCTGTCCTATGCTCAGGCCTCATTCTCGGCGGCATAGCCGCCATCTTCCTCACTCGCAAGATCGCGAGAATGCGGCTGCTCAGGCAGATTATGTTGGCGCAGCAGGAGGCCTTGGCGGAGGAGGAGTTTATGGGGAGGAAGCCTCAGCTGTCGGATGTCTACATCGGCCCACCGCCAGATATTCCGGACAAGTACCATGTCTATCCCCTTCCTTGGCCGGACTTTCAGGTATGTCACGCGCGATCAATCCGTTGGGTCTGCGCCGCTGAGCCTATCGACAATCTTGCAGCCTATGTCCGGGCACCTGAACAAGGCATTTTCCTCCATGCATCCCCATCATGCTATCGTGAAAAAGCCTGGGTACGCGCAAAACGCGCTGATCGATGGGAACGTCATCGAAGTTACCGTCGGCATCGCCATGCCATCATCGTCGCTGAACCCGAATTCCCCAAATTACAGCGAGGGCGGTCCGACGATGGACACGATCGATTATTGCGTGGGAACGGCGAACACGGTGGTTTGCACACTGCTTGGACATAAACAACGGCTCATTGGTTTCGACTAGAGGGGAAGGAGAGGCTGCGTGCAGTAGACTTTCCTGCTCGATCGCCGTCCTGTTCTTGTAGAGCTTCCCGATTGTTGT
The DNA here is from genome assembly GCA_001969225.1 of Ceriporiopsis andreanae CBS 279.92. Classification (NCBI taxonomy): domain Eukaryota; kingdom Fungi; phylum Basidiomycota; class Agaricomycetes; order Polyporales; family Meruliaceae; genus Ceriporiopsis; species Ceriporiopsis andreanae. Next base: position 42,048 of record ALYI01003403.1, read on the forward strand.
ATCATAATAACTCTATACTCGTGTAGTTACTGTACATAGCTGGGCTCTGTAGCACTATTCACGGAGGCAAAACGACCCCGCAAACAATCTCTCAAGCGTTGTAATTCCACACTCTCGAGCTTGGCCTTGTCCGGTGAGGGTCGTGTGAGGGCACCTGCGAATGACGTTGGGTGCCAGTGCCGCATCGGCAGTCACTGTGCTCCCATATGCGGCAAAGTAGGTTCGCGTCCTTGGTTGTTCGGTGCGGCGTAACTCCAATACGCATGTGAAGCTATTCCACACTCCCATCCTCTGCCCGGAACGCGACAAGCACGCTCGCCTGCAGATGTTGCGCCCATGCAATGCAGGCTAAAAACACCACTGATTCACGCTCTTCGATTGCATGTCGAGCGGCACAGAAGCTGAAAGGTAAGTCACCGGACGACTTGGCTCCATTTACTGAACGCTGCTCCACGACAGCTGAGCCTGGCGTTGCAACCACCCCGGCGCTATGTCGTGCTCTACGACGTGAATACACGGAGAGCGCCATACCACGAGGATGCAGCGTGTGCAGAACTCGAGTGTCCATTCGGTGCTCATCTGCGTCTTCCGTCCTCGCGAAAGACACCGACTACATGAGACAAGCTTATCGATGTCTGAGTGCGTCTCGGGAGCGCACCCGTATGTTCGATATGACGCCAGACCATTCCGTGTCAGCCAATGGAATCTCCGCAACATAACGGATGTCTCTTTCCCTCACACACTTTTCGACAATTGTTCCATTGACCTCGGAATCCGGCCCTCGTGCTCACACCGCCGCTCACTGAATGTCGTCAGCTGCGATTTATTTGATGGCACGAACTGTAGCCGATGACATCAAGTTCATCGATGCATCAACGTTCAAGCAACGCGGCGGAGTCGTCAGTGCGGGGTAGCGGCTAGCCCTCGTTGCCTTCGACTTGCACTGCTGCGTCCTGGCAACGGTATTTAAACGCCTCCGTACAACAAATTTTACTTACCAAATATTGTTCTCTTCCTCGTCCTGATAGCAGCCGTATGAGGCTTTTCTTGGTGCGTGTGTGTACGGCATCCGTCGCAGCCAATCTGACACGCCGATACGCACTCCCCGACGTCCAGGCACACAGACCAACATGACCAACCATTTCTGGCTGGTTTGGTACCGCGCGCAGAGCCCTATGGGGCCCAAGCATTGGTCACTCTTCGTCACATACGAAACGGACGAACAGGCCCTGGGAACGATATACCAGGTTCGCCGGCCCATACACTTAGACGTCAGTGGATCATTGATCGATGGCCTCTGATCCACAGGTGGAGGGTAACGGGTGGGGGACCGGGCAGTTTGGCTTCAAAATCTGCCGCGGCGTGCAGCTCAAGGGCGCCCGGGGGAGCCAGGCGTACGAGGGGCGACTGTATCTGGGCGAGATCCGGGACGGCGTGAATGGGATGATGCAGGAGTATTGCGAGGCCGCGACGGAGATGATCAACGAGCACAACGGCGTGCACGTCGTCGGCGAGTCGAACTGCCAGGACTGGTGCATCCTCGTCGTGAAGAGCTTGGAGGACGGGCGGTTCATCCCGAGCGGCACGCAGGTGAGGGCGAATGCGTGCCCGAGACGGTAGAGGAGGGGGGTCGCGTCATTTCTCCTGTCTTGTCTGTGTCGATGCTAGATTTGGGCCTCTAGAGTGGACTGTATTCATACCCGTACACGCAATGCTGTAGCAGTAGTCATCATACCATAATTCCCCATCTATATCATCATATCTTATTCCGTTATGTTATATCCATTATACACAACGCCGCTTCTGTATGATTGTACATTGGGGTGAGCGAGGAGCTGGGGAGGGGAGCTTACCGGCGGATGTTCGCCTCTGCTCGAGGGTCGTACACGCGTACACCGCGCGTTGGACTGCGTCCGTTCAAATCTTCCAGGGCAAATAGCAAATGGAAATCATTTGCAATGGTCGGGGCGCGTGTCGGTCCCTGCGCGCAAGCAGGGCGAGGGCTCCCCGATACGCGGGGGCACGAGATCAGCGGGACAATGCCACTGCCTGCAGCACGGCGAACACCACCATCTCCGCCCCGGCAGCGCTGTGTACGCTTGGATGCCGGGATGGAAAACAATGGGCTTGAGTCGTCGACGTCCAATGGAACTCGGCAGCAATTTATACACGGGTTGGGATCCGGAACAGATGGGCGACTCGAGCGTCCAACACCCGCACAGCGGCAGAACGTGGGTGTAAGAAGGCTCGCTGGGGACGCCCGGCAGGGGCGAGACGTTCATCGCGAAACCGGGGACGTCCCTGCGGTGGTCTTAGTCTGAAAGACGAACGTCAGCGTGGCGAGCATATATACGGGGCGGAGTACCTCGCGTTGAGTCGGAGAATGGGGCCGTCATCAAATGCGCGAACGATGAAATGAGGCGTCGCGCATCAAAACATGGCCACAAAGAAATGGTTCCTCGATTTTTTCGCGCTCGCCTATGAGAGCGAAATTTTTCGGCGATGGCAAGCGTGTCGCTCGTTGGGAGCGTAGAGTTTGCCAGGGTCGAGGCGATGGCGCTCGAGGTGGGCGAGGCATGGGCTGAGGCCGGATTAGGTTCGGCACGTGCTCTTTCTTCACACTCCTCCATCAGCTCTCTGCCCAGCACAGCCTGCCCGCCAGCACATCGTCGAGGTGTGTACAACAGGATAGTAAAGGTGTTCAAGAGGTGGTCGGAGGCGAAGCAGAAGATAATTGAGCAAGAAAGCGAGAGCAAAGCGTAGAGCGAGAGCCAGGTCTGAGCGGCGACAGGATCGGAAAGTGGTGATTTGAGTCGGAGTGAGTAGATTCTTCATGTCTCCGCCCGTATAGCTGCTCTCGCCACTGCGGTAAGGAACATTTTTGCTGACCCGTTCGCCGTCATGTCTCTAGGAACCCTGAGCCTGCAATATCGGTGCCACCTCAGCGACTCTATACGTCCTGGTTGGCCCCGACAGCGTCGTCGCCATGGCCTCTGAGCAGTCGAAGTCACCGGCCGAGCAGCCAGCCCAGCCCGCTCCTGTGGCTGGCTACCCGCCGCCGTACAACGGTGCGCATTATGCGCCGTTACCTCCAGGAGCGTACCCTCCGCCATACTACACGTACGCCCCTATGCCCGACCCCAACCACGACCCGAACAATCCGAACGCTCCCCCGGTGCCGTACCTGATGGCGTTCGCGCCGCCGCCGCCGCCTGGCATGGTGTACGCCTACGCGCCGCCGCCGCCTGGCCAAGGTATGTCCGCCGCGCAGCCTGCAGCCGCACCCTTCCCTCACCTTGTCCCAGCAGTGCCGTATTCCTACCCGCCGCCGCCCGCGGTGCAGGCCGTGCCCGCAGGGCCGCCGGCCCCGCGCCCGAAGAGAAAGCAGGTCAAGATGGCGGTAAGTGCAGCGTGTGTGTCGTAGACGAGCAGACGGCCGATCGATTTCTAGTGCACGAACTGTGCGAATGCGTGCAAGCGGTGCGACGACAACCGCCCCTGCGAGCGGTGCGTGAAATACGGCGTCTCGGACACCTGCGTCGACGGCGTGCGGAAGGAGCGGAAGAAGGGCATCAAGCGCGGCCCGTACAAGCGCAAGAGCAAGTCGTCCAACGGCGAGGTCGCGTACCCGGGTGGGTGCCCCGTCTGCGTTATATACGACGTCCCTGAGCTGATCTCACGTTGTCCACACGCCTTCCAGAACTCGCACCGGCCCCTGCGCCCGCTGAGCCGGCGGCAGAGTCCGCGGCCGCCCAGCCAGCCGGGGCGTACCCCACCCCGCCGGAGGGCTACTACCCGTACTACTACCCGCACCCGTACCTCGCGCCGCCGCCTGAGGGCCAGGCGAACGGCGAGGGCACGGCGAACGGCGGCGCGCACAGCGGGCCGCACCCGCCGTACTACCCGATGCACCCCGCGATGTACCCGTACGGGTACACGCACCCGCCGCCGCTCACGTACGCGGCGCCCCCGCACGCGCTGATGGCGCCGCCGGCGCCGTCCGCGACGCCCGAGGCGGGCGGCAAGGGCGACGACGCGCCTGCGTCCAGTGCGTCCGCGGCGAAGGGCAAGAAGCGCACGCGCGAGGGCGGCCAAGGTGGCCCCGCGAAGAAGACGAAGACGAAGGAGTTCCACGTCGAGCCGACGGGCGCGAACGGGTACGGGAACGGCGCTGGTAATATCAATGGCAACGGTAGCAGTAACAGCAACGGCAATGGGAATATCAATGGCAGCGGCGGCGGGGATGCGCACGCGCAGGCGAACGGGCATGTGAACGGGAACGGCAGCAGACAGGACGACGCCGCGAGCTCGCCCGTCTGACTGCCTTTTGTCTCCCGCGCGAAGCACGCCACCGTCCATCCGTGCGTGCTCACATACGCGCTGCATGCATTCATCACGTCCGTGTCTAACAAGCTCCGCAGCTCCTGCCTCCTTCCCTCCCCACGCCCACGCCCTGGCCCTGACAGCGACACATCCGAATAATCCGACGGCGTATATTGCGGACAAATGGTCTGTGGCCACCACCCCCTCCCACCCTCCCCGTCTCACTCGCAAATCTGATCTGACTTGGGCACTGCCCCCGCTTCCTTTTTTATTGGTCCCCGTTCGCTCGCTCGCTCGCCCGCTGTTCAACGGCGCCCTCCGTACCAGGTTCTTTGGCCACCAACCGGGTCGCTCGCGGTTGGTGTATGCCAAAAATCCGCGGATGGTGTCGTGTCGCTGGGTGGCGCAGTAATAAGTATTCGTGTTATTTTTTTCTGATCTTCATTCGACCTTGACCTTGTACAACATAAACATATGGATTTCGGTGTCGGTATATACATATACGCGTTCGTGTTATGATCATTCCAAGTTATTCCCTTATCACCCCCAACTGTTCCAACTGCCCAGCTTTGAACCCGACCGCCTCCACCTATGCACCCACCCATCATTTATTCGCCGGCCCCCTGGTTCTGTCATCCATCCTGCACCCGAATGAGTTCCGTACGTTGAGCATTGCATTGACATGTCATGTATCAACAGTCTGTAGCTCCAGCCTCTTAGAGACGATGTACTTATTCACGACTATAACTATTTACGGAAGCGAATGAAGCAGTGACGACGCCCCTTGTACCTCGTACCTGAATGAAGAGGTCGAAGGGCGAAGTGCGGCACCGAGCAAGGATGATATGGTCATTGTCGACGATTTGCGCGTGGGGTGGCGCAACATATCTAGCCTTGGCTGCTGGACGTTCCTGTCCCCGCCAATGGGTGGGGCCACACGCGAACGCGAACCACACGCATGTGGCCAGCCCATCATCACGATGGGCGTCGGTCATGCCAATGGAGGGAAAATCAGGCCAGGCAACTTCGGATCAACGTGCGATGACCTTGCCATCTGCAGAGTGAATATGATGCAGCTCGAATACCGCTCGAAGTGCGGCACCGAGCACCAGGTTTTAATTCGACGCGACGCTTTCCTCGTGGGGCGGCGCGACATATCTGGCCTTGGCTCTTCTGCGACTGGGCGTGGCCACACGCGCACTGGCCACAGATGAACGGGCCACACGCGAACGCGAACGCAAACCACTCGCATGTGGCCAGCCCATCATGGGCGTGGGCCATCGATGCATCGCGATATCGGGTCGGGTCACTTCGAGCCTCGGATCACCGTGTGATAACCTTTCCATCCTCGAGCCCGCCACGACATAATGGATTGGTGCATCGTTTTCAAAACTGACACGCCTTGCTATAAGTACAGACCGTTCGAACGTTCGCTGTTCTATCTGACTCCGAGCGCCGTGATGTGCAGATCATCGCCCAAAAACGATGATATAACGAAAATCCTCGTGATGCTCTCCAGCCGTTGCAGAGAAAAAAAAATGCGAGCATGGAAGGCCAGGACAAACCAGAGCAGCCATGGGTAAGCACCACGACTACGATGTGCCAAAGCGCAGGAGGGAGCTCGAGGCTCGAGGGGAAGCGTCAGTGATCCTCTCAGCGGTGAAGTACTCTGTGATCTGAGCTCGCCACAACAAAACGGCGGGCGTGTCGTGTTCGAAGCTGACACGCTTTGCTACACACCGAGTGTGTGATGTGCAATATTGTGCAGATCCTTGCCCAAGAATGAGGCTGTAAGCAATAGAAATGTTCTCGCTTCCCTCCGTCCCCACTGGCCGAAAAAAAATTACACGAGCATGCAGGCATAGCACATCACATCCACGTAAATTGTGACGTACCTCATGCAGGAGAAAACCAGGAGTACGCACTCAAGCGATCCTCTCAAGCTCTTCACGAATTCATGAACACGACAAAGACGCCCCGCCTTGTTTGTCCCACACAAACAAAGGAACCCGGAATTTACTGGCTAGCGCGCGTGTCCGACCGGCTTGCTCCAAGCTCCTCACGCTTGAACATCCTCTCACTCTCTCTCTACTCTCTCCTCTCTGTGTTCGCCACTTCGCCACCCTCTCTTATTTACATCTACGCTTGAGCTTGATATTTTACGCTAGGATGTCTGCAGTACGAGCCCTCCGCCAGCTGACCGCGGTGTCCGGCCGCGCGTTCGCGGCGCGTTCGTTCGCTTCTTCCGCTAGGAGTGCGATTCCGCGGGTGGCTGCGTCCGCCTTGCGTGTGCAGCCTACAGCGGGTGCGGCGAGGGCGTTCTCGGTGTCGGCCCGTCGCCTTGGGGAGGGTACCAGTGCGTGTCTCCCCTACTACCTCCTGCCATCTCCGCACTCGAGGGTGAGCATTGAGTGGTTGGCTGATTAACTTTGGACGGCAGCGGACGTCGCGCTCGCGCAGAAGCTGGGCGAGGAGCTCAAGTACGAGAAGGAGGCCGCGGCGCCGGGCGAGCCCGAGTTCCTGAGTGCGTTCAAGGCGCAGGGCGTGTGGCGGGTGCGTGCTCGCTCGAACTGCATGTGTGGTCATATACTAACCGTGGCTATTGCTTTTATTTTGGGTTCGGTATCGGTTTCATTCGACTTTGACTTTGGCTTCCACTACGAATCCTCAACTCAACCCAAACCCTTGGCGATCTTTGCCCTGCCCTGCCTCGCTCCGGTGCTTTTACTTTACTTTGCTTTATTTCTGGATATAGATCGATGACACGGCGGGCAACGACGAGGTCGCGCTCGTGCGGCAGTTCGGCAACGAGACGTGCGTGTATTTTCTGTCTTCCTATTAGCTCTGTCTATTTTCTACTTGCACCATGGCTATCCAAGCGCATGACGCACGGCACTCTGCGCAATGCAATGCCAGATGTGCATTCCGAGGAAATTCGTCGCCGAATGCGCATCCCATTCCCAATAACATTGACCATTTCTATCGTTTATTGCTGACAACTCTATTGTTGCTGCCACTTATCTATTCAACGCGAGACGCTGACCATTGCCACTGCTATTCCAGGGTGCGGCTGATGTTCTCGATCGTGGACATCCAGACGGCGGAGGAGAGCCAGTTCGAGGACGAGGACGGGAACGACGCGGAGGAAGAAGAGGGGGAGGCGCCGCGGTCCTACCCGATCCGCTGCTCGTTCACCATCACCAAGGTGCGCGCGCGGGGTCCTTCTTCTTCTTCTTCTTCTTCAGTTATCAACGAACATGAACGTGTACTGATATTGAACTTGCGACGCGCAGAGCACGGGCCCGGGTGCGCTGGCGATCGACACGATGTGCCAGGACGGGACGTTCATCACGGACAACATCTCGTTCTACCAGGACGGGAAGGTAGGGACGGAACTGACGGCGGAGGCGGACTGGAAGCGGCGTGGGCTGTATATCGGGCCGCAGGTGCGTCGCCGTCCGGGTGTATACCTCTATAGCAGGTACTGACGCGTGGACCTGACATGGTGTTCCTCGCACGCGCGCAGTCCGACACACTGGACGTGACGGTGCAGGAGGAGTTCGAGAAGTTCTTGCAGGAGCGCGGGATCAACGACAGCCTGGCGGCGTTCGTGCCCGAGTACGCAGAGTTCAAGGAGCAGAAGGTGCGTGCTGCGTCATGGCTGCGCGACGGTCGCGGACGGTGCACGGCGTACTGACGCGGTTATTAACAGGAATACGTCGGGTGGCTCTCGAACGTGAAGAGCTTCATCGAGGCGTGAGAGGCCTAGGCCGAAGCCGACGAGGGAGAGACGAGGGGCCACCGGTGCTTAGCCTTTTCCTTACCAAAATATACCGCAGCTGGCCGAGTGCGAGGACCCGTAGTATGCTCTATGTAATGCGATGCCCACCACTCAGAGACGTGTGCGACGCGCGCGATAATGAGCCCACCGTGCGCGCGGATAGGAACAGCTCGGGGTCCGCGCTTAGTCACGCGCGTGATGTCGCCTTTCCTCCGTAAGCGTCCGTCAGCGGCCAAGGAGACGCCCGCTCGGCTAGATTACACGTCTGCGGATGACGAATCGGGACGGAAATGACGAGCGAGGACGGGAACGTTCGCAGGCCTTCCCAACCCTCCCAGACGGGACGCGAGGACACGTACCGCCCCCGCCGCGTATAAGTACCCGGCTGAGTTTCCTTCTTCCTCAAGTCGACGCAGCCCCTGCCCGCCACCGCACCGTAAACAAACACCAGTCCGCTAAGCTATCCCGCATGTCGAGCCCTATCGCCATCCCCCGCCGCCCCGCCTCGCCCGCGCTCTCGGACGCGCTCTCGGAGGCGTCCAGCGCGTCGGGCCTCTACGTGCCCCTGCACAAACGCGGCACCTCCGCCTCGCCCTCGGGCTCCGACTCCCCCAGGCCGCCGCGCCGCAGCTCCTCCCGGCGCGCTAACAATAGAAGGTCGCATGGTGAGCCGCCCCGTTCCATATCTAATCGAGGCACTGAGTACTTACGGTCGTCGACAGACGCGTCCCGCACGCATATACCCACACCCACCTTGATACCCACCCCAAACCTCCCCTTCGTCTACCCGCCCTCTGGGCTCCTCGCGCTCTCCTTTTCCCCCCTCTCCCTCCCCCAACACGCCCTCTCGCCCGAACAATATGAAGGGCTGAAAGAGACAGCGGCGCTGATACCTGCCGCCGAGACCGCCGAGAAGCTCGCTGCGCGCAAGCGGGAGAAGGAACGTGAGCGCGAGAGGGAGAGGGAGAGGCGGACGGGCCGCCCGCGCACGCAGCAGAACAAGACCTCTGCGGCGACTGCCGATGTTGAGACAAGGCGCGCGAGGCATGGGTTCTGGGGGTGGAACGCCAACGCAGCGGGTGTAGAGGAGAAGAAGGGCCACCAGCATGATTTGGAGAGCCCGTGGCGCCATGCTGCGTGGGCCACCGTGCAGGCGTAGCCCCGTCGCGGCGCATTCAACACGCGCAATCGCAATCGCGTTCGCAATCGCACGGAGGAGAACATGACACGAATAACCTGTCGCGTTTGGCGGCAGCGACGACGATAACGATAACCCTATCTATCCACACCAACTATACGCCTCCCTCTGTAGACTAATATTCGCCTGGACTCGGTTTCCCCTTATCTCCCACCTTCTCATCACCTTGACCCGTTTTCCAACTCGATTACTCGCCCACCCTCATCATTATTTCTCACTCGCCTCACCCACCCAAATCATTGTATACGTAGCAAAAACCCACAGCATCTCCTTCTTTCTTCATCAGCACAAAGCACATAGCACAAAGACATCGCGTAACACAAACAAATCATCGACCCCAATACAATTGTATCATTACTGCTATCTTCTTGTGTGATCGCGTAAGGATGAGCACTTGATTATGTCTGAACCGAGTCGTTATGAGTCGCGATGAGTCGCGTCAGCCTGAAGTCGCGTTTCATGTGAATGAGCGCAGACGTGGCACATATAGGTGTCTCATTCTTGCCAGTGGACGCGTCAGCGCGTGGCGGGATCGCGCGTGACGATGACGCGCGTCGGTCGCGATCTGGCTTTCGCGTATGTCTGAGGTCTTTCGCGTAAGTGGCCAGTCGCGTCCTGTCGCGTCTGGTTCGCGTAAGTAGGTCGCGCCCTGTCGCGTCTCATAAAGAACGAAACGCGTCATAATGGTTAATCGTGTGCACGTCGCGGGCCGGCGGCGCGTGCGAGTCGCGTCTTTGGTACAGGTACAGATACATGGACATGTACACGGCCTATGACGTGGACGCGTCGCAATCAAGTCAGAGTCGGGGCAGCTCTTCCCGCCTTCGCCTTCGCCTCCACCGCCATCTCTATCTTCCCCGCCTCAGCCCCATCGATATGATCATCACCATCACCATCACCATCACCATCGCCACCACCATCCTCATTCCGCATCATCGCCGTCCTCACCGTCCCTGTAAACTCCGCAACTCCTGACACTGTCGCCCGAATCCTCGCGTTCGTCGCCAGACAGCGCTTCCCAGAGTCGGTTTCCTGGCGGAGGGTGCGTGCACCGGCTTGCCGTCCTTCTCGGCGTGGATGGATCATGGAAAGCGTCGTTCTCGGCGTGGATGGATAGCGTCGTTCTCGGCGCGTCGTGCGCGCGAGCAGCGCGGACAGGCGGGCGTTGTCCTGCCATTCGTCCGCTGCGTAGTCCGCCTCGTCTTCGGCAATGGGCTCGCATGCGACGGAATGAGAGCAGACGAGCCACAGGAATAGGGCTCATGTTTGCCACTGGACGTGTTAGCTCACGCGGTCTTTACTTCGCCACTGGACGCGTCGATCGCGCGTGCGATCTGGCGTTCGCGTAAGTCTGAGGTCGCGTTCGGCTTTCGCGTAAGTCTGAGGTCGCGGCCGGCTTTCGCGTGAGTGGGTCGCGCCGCGTCGCGATCATGAAGAACGAGACGCGTCATAATGATGAGTACGTGCCAGTCGCGCAGCCGTCCGCCATGATCCATCTCGAAAGTCGATTAAAACGTTTACACTTATACATGATCGATATAAGTATCGCCCGCCATGCGACAGCTAGCGGTTATAGCAAAATGGGTGGTCTGGGGGCGTTACGCGCCCGCCAGACCAACCAGCCCCACGAAGCCGTCCCTCCCGGCATAGTACGTGTGAACGAGCTCCATATTTCCAGCTTCTATCTGCTCGCGGGCCTCCCTCTCGCGGTCATTGCGATCCTCCCTCTCGAGATCATAGCGATCGACCTCATCCTTCGGTTCGACACGCACGAACTGGCCCTCGCGCCGCCGCACGACCCGCCACTCGCGGGCCCTCGAGTCGACGGTGTCGCGGACCCAGCTGTGCGTGATATGATATCAGTCTCGATGTGTGGGTGCGCCTGGAAGCCATGCTGAGCGCTGACTGCTCACCTGAATTTCAGGAGCTTGGGCAGGGCCTTCGCGATGCGCTCGCCCGCGTCGCGCTCCGCGATGAGTGTGTCGAACTCGCCATCGGGGTCCTCCTGCGGCTCCCAGTCAAAATCGTCGTCGTCGGGGCCGGGGCTGAAATCAGAGTCAGACTCGGCCGACACGCTCTGCACGGTGAGGCTCAGCTCGAGCTCTTCTAGGCACTTCAGCGGCTTGAGGAGCTTCGCCAGCTTGTTCTGCACGGCACGGCAGATTATGCGTTATGGGTCAGTTGCGGACGTGGACCTGCAGGGGTGGCGACTCACCCCGATGTCCGCTGCGCGCGTCAGGCGGAACGGCCGCTTCGCGTGTTTTGTCTGCAGGGCCAGCACCTTGAGGGCGGGCAGCCGCGCCGCGAGCGCGGACAGGATGGGCGCGGTGCAGCGGCGCGCGCCGAGGCGCAGGCACGTGAGCGTGCGGGGCAGGGTCGCGACGAGACGCACGGCGGCGGGGGGAGAGAGGCACCGCTGTGCGCGGACGACCGTCGCGGCCGGGCAGCACGCGAAGAGGCCCGAGACCGCGACGGAGTTCCCGAGGAGCACCGTCTGTACGTGTGTGAGCGGGAGGTCGCGCCCGGGGAGGCACACGTGGAACCGCTCGCCGAGGCCAAGGGACTGGGACTCGATGATGAGCTGCTCGAGGTTCGGGGTGCGTCTGAGGAGCCGGGCGAAGAGGGCGGAGCGCCGCCGCATGGCGACGCGGGCTTGAGGTGTCTTCAGTTCGTTCACAGAGCTCGTCTCGGAGGCGTCGCTCGCGTATGAGCCGTCGGTGTCGGCGTCGTCTTCGCGCTCCACGTCATCCTCAGACTCCTCGTCGTCTTCGAGCATATCAACGTCCTCTGACGACATCTCGTCGCCGTCCGAATGCAAAACCTCTTCCCGCGCCGGCTCTGGTACCTTGAACCAAGCCAGATTCCTTTGAATACCCGCACCTATCAATATTGGGCGAGCATCATAATACTTGACAAGACCTCGTACCGAATGTAACCCAGAAGATCAGGGTTCTTCAAAAAGAAATATATATCCTCCAAACACTCCACCTTCACCTGCACGCTCGCAAAAACCTCGCCGACCTTGGCCTTGCATACCTCGCTCCGCTGCGCGAATGCGACAAGCCCGCGAAAGTCGTATTGCGTGTTGTCGCTGAGGTACACAATCCCGTCAGCTCTACGTGTCGGCTTAGCGAGTGCATCGAGCTCGCGCTGCTCATCTGCGGACAAGCCGGGCGGCGGTGCCCGTTTTGCACGCTTGCGTGGGGACGGTGGCAGCGGCGGCTCTGTAGGTGTCGTACGTTTTCGCGAAACAGGCGACGTTGGATGTCCTGCAGCAGCACGAGTTGTGCGCTTCTCGGAGTCAGACGTCGGCACTACGCGCTGGACACGCCTTTCCGATGCTGATGACGATGCAAGCTCTTGGGGCGCCGTACGCTTTGCTGCCGTTTTTAACGGTTTTCGAGGCGGGGGCATGGTGGTGACGGTCAGTAGAAGAGATGGATCCAGGAGGTCGTGCGATTGTCGCGACACCCGCCATCACAAAGGTCTAGACCCCACGAGGTGATGCGCCCTGTGTTGGCCCTGTGTGACATGAACGACTCCCGGAGACGTAGGTACAGTACGGCTGGTCCCAGGCAACTGGTGCCGCAGAGGTATGGAGAAATTTCATTGAGTACAGTTCATATCGGGTATCGCGAGTTTCGCATGGCAATTCGTGTGTGACGTCGACTTCCTGTGACGAGCGGTGTCCGATCATTGTAAGAGTGAATTGAAGTCGCCAGAAGGCATGGTAGCGAGAAAGTTGAAGACTGGTCTACCCGGGTCTGCCGTCCACAGAAGATTCGACTGACTTTTTCTTGGAAGCTGTAAAAGTGACCCCTCCGTGGTTGGTGGGAGATGCGGAGCAGAAACTCCGGGCATAGGAATGATAGGTTCGATGACCTTCAGGATACGCAATACGAAGCGTTTTGTCTCTTCGACGCCCGCCCCTTCGGACACGCCCTCTTGCTCCATACGCACGATTGCTTTCCCTAGCTAAAACGTCAGACACAGTATGTGTAGATAAGAGTAGTACAGACAAAAGCTTACCCTCAAACAATGGGACATCTTTTCCTCCTGGGCGGTCGAGGAGAGCTCCTTCGCTATCATAGAACGCGGCCGGCGAGGGTATCGATGTGCGGAAGAGACGGGCTTGGCTCAGCAGGACCAGTCGATTACGCGTGCGAGGGAACGCGAGCAGAAATGGCTGGTTGCGGGCGTAGATGCAGGTATTTTCAGGGGGAAACGGGCCGCCGTGCATCGAGGGCCCGTTGAGCGTGTTTCTGTGCCACAAAAACCTGTCGGCACACGTCTTCCCCTTGATCAGCCCGTCTTGCAGGATCAGTTGTTGGATGACGGGATGTGCAAAGGACCCGTACGCGAGCGGCACGTCCCAGGGCAAGCCGCAGTAGGCCAGGTCGCGTCCGGAGGCGAAGGACGCGGGATTCCGATCGCCTGTGACGCGAAAGCGCAGCGAGGCCGCCCAGATGGGTGCCCATGGAGGAGGCTGGTGGAAGTAAAGGAAGCCGCTGGTGCCTTTCGGGAACTGCTCAGGATAAGTGTACTTATACAAAGACATCGACGCGTCGACTCCTGCGAGCGCGAACGATGCGGAGTTCGCAGTCAGGGTCGATAGGTCAACAAAGTCCGGCTCGGAGAGACTCTTTGGATCTAAAGTCCGTATAGAGTGGTATGACGGCATCGGATGAAGTAGGGCCTCTAGTGCGCTTTGAGTGGCATTTTTATTCTGGGGGGTTTATGCGTTAGTGAGCGCGTGGAATGACAAAGGCTACCTACGGAGGGCGGCTTGTTCAACCACAATACCTTCGTCGATTGGCGAGTCTGGCTTGATAGTGCGCGCATTAACGATAGACGATGGGGACGGATAATGCGATGTACAAAGCATTGCGCACTGGGAAGGCTCATGGGGCTTGCCCTGAGCGAGATGCGAGCCTCAGGGTACCAGTCGTGTCAAACGTGACGAGGCTCGGGGCTATGGAGGCATGAATGCTGATTCGTGTTCACATAAAAGTGCATAACGTACCTCGCCCTCTTCTATATCCGTTCACGCTGTCTCGAAGTCGTCTCCCGTCCCTATCAGTATATTGTCGACGCGTTTGTGAGAGTTCGGGGTTGGTTCGGGGCAAGAGGAAGTATTATGTAGGCGCCTCGAGCTCCTGAGATTGACCGCGGGCGACACCGGCCCGGGGAAATTACGCGACTGCATCTCAGACTGCTCTGACCGCCCGTTCTCGTAGCGCATGAACTTGAGATGAAATTCATAACACGAATGAAGCGAGCTTCCCCTCATCCTGTTGGGAGCAACGGAGATCCAGTGCGCATTATGTGTACGATACATAACCAATGTCATGTCCTGTAGGCTATCAATCGGGAGACCACAGCTCAGCGGCGTGTAGAGAACGGATGGATTTGGCATACACCGTCAAAATTGTCGACAGGCATCGAGGCTAGGAATTGACCGCCAGGTTCGTACTGTGGCATAGCCCACACCCCTCGCGGTCCATTACTGTCTCTGACTCGTGGTAAAAATGATCCTTCCACGATAGGTGGGCAGTCGACAGAGGAGCCTGGGGAGCGCGTGATCGGCTCAACAACTTTCAGGATACGCAGCGCCCACACAGGTCTCGCTTTCTCGGAGTACGGCTCGAAACGCACGATTGCAGTACCTAGAACTCGCGTCAGAGAAAGAGACTAGATCGCTGTTCGCGCAACACGCTTACCATTGAATAATGTGGGGAATTGCTCACTTAGTCTGATGTCTTGTGAGAGCCGCATCAGCGTGTGAGTGCGTTTGCTGGATGGTGTCGCCGCTTTGATTTCGGAGCCGTACTCGGTCGGGGAGGCTATCGACATTCGGAGAAGGCATTCGCGCGGGTCGTGTAACTTGTTGAGTAGTATCACCCAATTTTTGAGGCGATCAAAATGGAAGAGGAAGGGCTGGTCGCGAGCATAGAGGCAGGGTACATCAGGCGGGATAGGGCCACCTGCAGCGGTGCGTAGCTTCTGCCTATCGGTGAAGAATTTGTAGTCCGCTGCTTTAATCGAGTTGTCCCGCCGCACGAGATACTCGAGCATCTTGGATCTAGACCCGTATATCAGCGGAATCTCCCAAGGCAAGTCCCGATACATTAGATCCTGGCCTGACTCAAAAGAGGACGGGTCAGGGTCGCTAGTGATGCGAAAACGCATCGCAGCTGCGTAATCCGACGCCCAATGAGGGGCCCTGCGGAGGTAAAGGAAGCCTCGAGTGCCTTCGGGAAATGTTTCGGGATAATGAAAGGTGTATTTGGGCAAATTTTCGTTTCCTCTGAGACTGAAGTGTGCAATGTCCCTGGGCCGACCGGTCACTCCGGACAGGTCAACGAAGTCTGCCGCAGAGAGCCATTTCGGAGCCAACGATCCGATGGGGTGTGCTCGCCGGCCTCGGAGGGACAGTGGTCGCTTCTCATCCGCAGAGGCTGCAGCGGTATCGGAGTTCTGGATACATATTGCATCAGATTTTGCATTTCCATGTCGGTAGCTGCTCACAAGCTGGGAAGGCGCAAGCTGCCGTTGAGACAAGCGTGATTGCCATCGGAAGCCCCTTATCGCGTGATGAGCCGTGTGGCGAAGAAATACGACGTGGCGTGCATAGGAAAGCGTATAGGAGAGACTCATGAAGGTCCTGGGGACATACGGTACGAACTTGAAGGAGACCAGTTGGGCCGTAAGCGTACGAGGTCCCTGATCTCAATGTCAGTCTCCGCAGCGGCAAATGTGCATTGTCCACGGCCACCCACCCTTCCTAAAGCTTTTTGGACAGTCCGCTGGTGCCCGTCTACGCGTCTGCGTAAGGTGCGTGAAGGTCAAGTGCAAGCTTGAGGATCTTGGGCGCTTCATTTATATATTTCCGATCCTCCACGTGCATTTGTACATTATGCACTATGTCCGACATACCATGATGTCTAGATGTGCAGGCTCGCTCGAACCCCTCAAGCCTACTATGCCGCACACAGCAACAACCCTGAGACTTGTGTGATGTAGGTTTACCATTTATCTCGCGACCTGAGACGAAATCCATGCGCCACAGGCGGTCATTATCATGAAAAGTTGCAAAAAGGCACATGTGTATCGTGAGTAGATACTATCGAAGGATAATAGGGCTCTTGATATTGAGGCAATGCTGAGAGGCAGAAGTCGGGAGCAAACATTATGGAGGTACGATATCAAAGTCACCGGAGGGCATAGAAGCTACGAACTCGAAAAGACGTGCATCATCTGACAACGTCCAAGTAGTGACTGTCCTGTCCTTCATTACATACGGTAGATACGACCCCTCAACGATGGATGGAAGTTTGACAGTACCTCCAGGATTCGCTGTGATAGGATTGATGACTTGCAGTATTCGCACAACGAAGGCTTCTTTGACCTTTGCGCCTTCGTTCTCAGGATCGGCGCGGCGCCGTTCAAAGCGTGCGATTGCAGTGCCTGAATGGACCATCAGAAGGTAGCGATGGGGAATTGTCTGGGCAGCTCACCTCTGAGAAGCGTAGGAAATCGCTCTCTGATCATATGTTCGTTTTCGATAAAATGCTGTCGTCCCTGGCGTGCCGTGTAAAGTGCTTTCTCGAGATCCCCTCGGGAGCTCTCCATCGGAGAAGGGATAGAAACGCGGCACATACGTCCATGCAGCCCTCTATTATCCAATAATAACAGCTGTGTACGTCTACGGTAGAATTGAACCACGAAGGGTTGATTCTGAGCGTAAACACAAGGTATTTCAGGCGGGAGATCGACCCCCGGTCCCTGTTTCAGGTTTTCTTGGCGATGCAAGAATTGTGGGAAATCCTTCGCTGGAATGAGTTTGTCGTGGTGAATGAGCGTTCTGATGGCCATGCGGGACAGTGAACCGTATATGAGCGGAACGGCCCACGGCAAACCATAGTACCTCAGATCGTGTCCCGTGTCAAAAGATGTTGGATCGGGGTTGCGAGTAATGCGAAAACGCAGCGACGCTGCGTAGACTGACGCCCATGTAGGAGGCTGGCAGACGTAGAGAAAGCCTTGAGTACCCGATGGGAATATCCCTGGATAGTGGAAGCTGTAAGGAGGGCATTGTACGTCCCCTGCGACACGAAACAACGCTTCGCCTCGGATCCTCCCCGAAAGGTCAACGAAGTCTCCTTCGGCTAGCCTTTGAGGATCCAAAGACTGTATAGGATGAGGAAGGATTCGCTCGTTCGAGTGCTCCGAAGCATCCTCAGGCGTGTTGAACGTCTGAGAAGAAACTGCGTGAGCGAACAGAGATACTAAGCCGGAATCTGCTTACGGGTTGCAACCTAGCATCCTGCCACCGTGGTAGCGTGTAATGAGGTCTGCATTTCCCTAACGAGGACTGGAATATCGTGAAGCGACGAACCCTTGCGATGCAGGGCAGAAAACCGAGTGCTGAGGGAAAACCCATGCACTGTCTGGCAAAACGGCGTGTTGACTGTTAGCCCGCCACTAGAAGACGATACGCGTACGTTATGTAAAACGCCGGGACACTCTACTGCATATGAGACCGCAATGGTCTGTTCCCGGCCCCGGTCGACGACGATTGACGATCCTGCGCTCGTGACAGTTCGAGCTCAAGCTCAAGGCGCTAAATGTTCGCCTCCAGCGATCTCGATCAAAGCCAGCGATCGCGAGTAGCACATAATAGGCGCCAACGCTTCCACCTTCAAGAAGGCCTTTTTCGCAGAGGCTTCGCCTTGAACTTTGTGACTACACTACTCAGCGTCGAACACACAACATCGCGAGCGCAAGACGAGGACGTGATGTTACTGGAGAATATCCAGAGCAGGCTCTGCCTAGATTGTCTCGTAAGCCAGTGGCAACGCATCGATGATTTCGAGGCTGACATCTCCGTTTCTAGACAGACATGATCAAAGACCAAATACCTTTGCTCTAACTCAGAACGGCCAGTATACGTACTCTCCCCCGTGACCACGACGACCCAGATGTCCCCCGCCCACGCACTGGACAAATACTACCTTGCCGTGACTTTACTGGTCACGGTCGGATGGCAAGCACTCGGCTTTCTGATTGCGTGGACCTTACAGGTGTGTGACCCGATGACATCGACGCTGTGCCAGTCCATGCAAGTCACTGTCTGATAACACATGCGGCAGTTTGATAAGGTCACAGATTTTACAGGAGGTTAGCGATATTTTCTCCCATGCGTATAGCTGCTAATGCCGTGCGTAGGCTCTAACTTCTTTCTACTTGGTGCGTCAGGTAGTGTCATTTTGATCGGCTAGATGTTGACTCCAAACATACTGCGTTAGCACTACTCACACTCCTGATGGGAAATACGTACTATGCAAGGAATATTGTTGCCGGCGTCTTGGTGATGGTCTGGGCGACAAGACTGGCAGGTAACCAACAGCAATATTCACACTCTGGCCGAATATTTACTTGGTTGCCTTCGACAGGCTTTCTGTTGTTTCGAGTTCTCAAGACAGGGAGTGACTCCCGCTTCGACGAAATACGCTCCAAATTCTTCAGCTTCTTAGGTATGGGTCCGCACGATATCCGACTCTTCTGGCATCGCTGACAACAATTGTTTTCTTTCGCAGGGTTCTGGATAGGTATGCATGCAACTTTTGCCTGTGATGTAACTGTTGAAAAATATCCTCACTATCACTGGCAGGACAAATCGTTTGGGTGAGTTCGACCTCTAGTGGAGTGACGGCGCCGCACTCATACTGCTGGAACTAGGTTTGGGTGGTATCGCTCCCCGTCATCATCCTCAATTCTCCTGCTGTATCAGATCCTGCGCAAGGCGGTACAAACCCATCATTTGGTACTGCAGCGGACATCGTCGGCATTATACTGTGGGCTGTCGGCTGGCTTATTGAAACCGTTGCCGATACACAAAAGGTAATAGCAAGCCTCCTCATTATTAAGACGCTCGTCATATATAATTTTTTTCTCGTACCAGTATCGATATAAAGCTTCTAATCCGCCAAGGGATCGCTCAATCAATGTAGGTGTCAAATAATCTTTCTGGTCAGGCCTTGACAGTTCATAATTGTAGACTGGACTCTGGTCGTGGAGCCGCCACCCGCCATATTTTGGGGAGTAAGCGTCATCCGTCTACCGCGCCGTTTGCCCCTACTGACTATTTTCATCAGGATACTTTGTTGGTGGGGTATCTGGGCGCTATGCCTCTCGCCGACGGTTGACAGTAATCTCGCGCAGTCAGCCAGAGCTGCTCAGCGTGGTGCTGTAGTCTCACCTCTGTTCACCATGTTGTGCGTAGTATTCAGACAGGCTCATTTTCTTCTTCTCGATTTCTTACTATGCTATCTAGATTGCTGCTCTTCGCATCAGGCATCCCTACTGCGGAGAAGCCAACGGCGCGCAAGTTCTTCCTCATGTCTCACGGAGCAGAACCTTCGTCTCCCGACGCCTGGGCGAATTACAAAGAGTACCTCGACTCGACCTCCATCCTCATACCACTCCCCCGCTCATTGTACCGACCCCTTCCTTCCTGGATCAAGCGATCCATATTGTTGGATTGGCCTATATACAGATTTGACGAAGGGACTGATGGAAAACAAGCGATCGAGGGCGAGACATAACAAACATTATACATATTTTGCTCAAAGTTGGCTTTTGTACATCTGATCCTTAACTGTAGCTTTTCGACACAGGAGTGCATTGTAGGTGTCGGCACCAGTATGCAGCAGCGCTTGACGATTGTCTCGGTAAGGACCAATAAAAAAACAACCCAAATATATGCTACATCATTGATCAGTAGCTCGCGAGCTTGGAGCACCTCTGAAGTGGATTCTGCGAAAGGCAACGGCCATATAGTCCACAGACATCGGGATGTGCTCCGTGTATGTGCATGCCGCAAAGCTACGGGGATGACAGCAGCAGCATCTCGACCCAAGCTGATGACTTTCCCTCCCAATTAGAAGCGAGCATGACAGTCAGGAAGATCCTTACAAATTGTCCCCAGTTCTAGCCAGTCGGGTCTGATCTGGAGTTTCTATCAGCCTCGCCGGTTTCCGGAAGACAATGGAATATACTGCACGATGACGATGGGACTGCAAGAAAGTCCAAACACTGAACAGCATCGCTGTCCAGCATCTCCCTCGATGGATGCTCTACCAGAACATCGATCCGCTTCATTGTGCGTGGTAACCAACCAGATAGGCTACCGTCGTTGTCCGTCTCCCGGTTGGGCGTGCGGTGAGGTGTGAAGATCGAGAGGACGACTGTGCGCAATCGCGGGAAGGATTCCGCCGACAGTGCCATATCAATGTCACGGAAATGTTGGTCGTCAATGTCGTCTGCATGCACTGTGAGATAGAGTTCCCGAATAGTGTTCCTTGGGGACGAGACCGCTTGCAAGGCAAGAACAATAATTCTTAAGCTGCAGACGAGATTGAGGTGCTCCAGGTGTGTGTGAGCCTGGAGACCGGCGAGGCCTGATCACGCATCAGCGAAATTCTCGTACATGCAGTAAGGCCTCACCTTCCTGTAATTCGGAGTCAGTCTTGACTATATCCTCGCAGCACAGTAAGAGACGATTCGCTGAAAACGACCCAAGAATCTTGTACACGTCACCAACGTGACGATTTAGCACACAGCTCAATAGCCGTACCTCCCTTTGGATCGCAATGCGAAGGCAGGGTACCGATTTGGAGTGAGGATTATTTAGCTTGAGTTCGTCGAGGCGAATGAGAGGCTTTATGCCATCTAGCAATGGCCCGCTCGACAATAAGCCTCCGGCGAAGCGTTCTGTGTGTAGTTTGGACAGTCGAGGAAATGCGGCGAAGAAGGCTTCCACCGCTTCATATGTCACAAGGAATATGCCTGTCAGGACAATGGAGGTTACTGAGGGGAATGAAGTGCGCCACGCGTCGGTGTCGAATGTTTCGACAAGTTCTTCAGAGAAAGCAAGGGTACTGATATGCGAAAATAACGCGATGGTGTTCCAAAAAGGAATAGCACCGCCATTGTAAGCGCCGTTCGCAAGACAGCGGTTGTCGAAGTGCAAAGTCGAGGCATACTGAATGATGATGGGGAGTTGCTTCAGGGAGGCGTACCGATCGCGGTCTCGGCTCGAAATTCTGCCTTTGTAGTGGGTGATGAGAATGACCGCGTGCAGATGAAATCTGCTGCGGTGTGTCCACGCACGACAAACGAGGGAGCATGCTTTGAGGGTTGCACGGTCGTCCTGACAGTGGTCTATGACGCAGTCCCATAATTCCTGGGCAAGTATGTCCCTCTTTGCCGCTCTCTCATGGGCAGTCCTGCTTATCTACAACCTGGTTAGCACAGCACAGCACACGACTGGAAACTGTCTACTTACTCTGATGTAAGATAGCAACATACCAAACATGATGCGTGTATTGAATGTCCACCAATGTAGTCTGAGGAAAAAAGCAAGAGGTGAACGCTGAGCGAGTCTGCCTACGTGGGACGGTCTGAAAGCCAGTCAAGGACAATCGGAGAGCTCCCATGGCCGCAGCGCTTATCGATGGATGCGAACAACGGACCATCCCACAATCAAGATATTTGGCCATCAAATACTGGACATGGGGCCAGCCTGAGTCGCTACGAAGATACTGAACTGATGGACATAGATATACGAAAACGCTGGAGGAGAGGCCGTTCTAGAGATGGCAGCTTACTCCGGCGATGGCTCGCACAGATGCTGGCACGATCAGGATCAGAGACCTATCGGTAGTCATAGAACTGGACATACATTATGCATCTGTGCATGATGTTGCTGGTGTTGATAGGCACAGTTATATCCATACCTGAAGCCAATCGTGCTAGATTGTGAGTACATAGACATGAAAATCGCACCGAAAGACTACTTACGCACAATCCTTGCGGAACACGATGCGTCCTGGTTTGACAAAAGGCGTTGAGGAACAAACAAACAATGAAGATTGACGAACTCACTACGCAGCTTCTCTGCGATCCACCACTTTCTCAGTCTTTGCCGAAGCAAATCTTGAATGCAAAGCGTGCAGTACCACTGGTTTTTATCCCACTCCAGAGATGAATTTGGGTCCGGCAACTCGAGGCTGAAGACACGCTCGAGAAACTCTTTCCAATTAAACCTAGGTATGTGGTTTCCTGTTTGTGTTATCGCAGTGACGTATTGTACTAGCTCGTGGGACTCAGTTCCATTTGAAACGAGTTTGCCGTCCAGAAGGTTCGACAATCGCGTAGGTGAGAATTGTCCCCGAAGGAGGTACCAGTCTACGCCCCGATATCAGAAGCAGCTATCGTCTATAAGCAGACGGACTCACTACAGCGAGTCCAAAGATAACCCAGAGTACGACAGCGAAAGCCTAAGGACGCGTTGTGTCAAGTACGAACGAAGCGAGAGGAAGAGAACATCTCACAGCGATGGTCCGGGTCGCGATGCCGATCCAATATCGATTCTTCAATTGCGAAGGCAGGTTCATCTGGGTGTCTTGGTCTTTGATACCCAAGTTGTGCCAGCACTCCAGGAAACCATGTCCGGTATAGAGGGTCTTGAAAGGAATCAGACAAGCGCATCAGAGGATTCCACGAATTCTTTTGAAAGGCGTCTGATATCGTATCCGGTCCTGCAAAGACAACCCTTTGGCGGAGGCCTGCGATGCGAGCACGTCAGCAGCAGTAAGGATAAGGAAAGATAAGGGGACAGGGATCGTACCATAAGTCGTGTTCCACATGGGCAGCTCGTCCGAGTTTGACCCAGATACAACCCAATTCACCATGGACTTCAGAAACTCGTGCGCGCCCTCGAGCTCGTAGAATTCGGCGTTACTGCATCCAAGGAGATATTCCTTTGCTGTTTTTTGCGTGATCTCCACGTCTGGACTTGACCTGACTATCAGGCATAGCCTCCAGAAACGAAAAAGAGCACGACGGAATCGGAAGGACTCCTCCGAGGTGAGTTCGCCATTTGGCACAAACTTGGTCTTGTACCTTGGGCGGCAAAGTGTGTCAAAACATGTACGACAAAAACGATAATTAGGTCGTACTTCAGGCCGTACACTTTCTCTAGACGGCGTGCGACATTGGCAATGCGAAGCAGCAGCTTCCCTTGCCTATAACCGTACCGCAACCTCTTATTCCCTGTCTCTGAAGCTGAGAGCGTATGACCAGCTTTCAACAAGACCTGGAAGGAGACGTCGAAGGCCTGAGGGTGCGCCTGAGACGCAATATTGCTGCCGATGGCATAAAGTGTCGACAGAGGACGCGATCTGAAGGTGGCGTAAACTGCTTTCGAAGTTCGTACGGCGGCCCAGAGGGACTTGAAGTCAGGCAGGTGAGTAAGAACACGGTCAATCAAATCCTCTGGTAATTGAGAGAACATGTTGCACGCGTTTCAGGCGAGAGATGGGTGTTGCAAGCAAGAGATGAGAGAGCGCGCCCAGGTTCGTAGACGCTTGTCAAGCGTGAAGACCGATTTCAACTCCGACGGAACCGACACGAGACGTCGACTCAGGGGAATTTTATCAACCACGTCCGACATCTTCGACCACAACCACGACCACCAACCTCTGCTTTACTTTTGTACACTCTTTCCGACGTCGGCCGACCGTTCACCATGGACGTTGACATGAAACTCAAGGAGGATGTTGTCGTTGATGACAAAAGGGAGCGTGACCGGGACAGCAGCGTGAGGGACCGCGACGCCGACCGCGACAGGGAGCGAGACAGGGACAGGGACAGCAGCAGACGCGACCGAGACAAGGATAGGGACCGTGAACGTGAGCGTGATCGTCGAGATGGTCAGATCATCTCGTATCCCAGTCCCTGAACGCTTCAAGCTTACGTACGTTTTTCAGGCCGTGGCCGCAGGAGCGGGGGCGGTGGTGACCACTGGGAACCGGAGGAACGAAGGAGCACAGACGTGAGGACCCTTTCAGTCCTCTTGCGGGTACCCTGACGGTCTTGCTCACATTTTTCATCCCTTTGATAGCGTCGCAGGCGTTCTCGCTCTCGCACCCGTTCTCGTTCCAGGAGACGTTCAGCTTCCCCCCCTCGCAGGCGTTCTCGTCGGTCGCGTACTCGCTCCAAGTCACGCAGCCGCTCGCGCACTCGATCCCGGAGCCGCAAGCCAGTAGATCCTTTCGCTCACTCACTTGGTGGCCCCATGAACGCACCCCACGAGGAAGCTGTCGAGTTCGCCAAACAAAGCAAGAGAGAAAACCGGGTCTACGTCGGCAACCTCAGCTACGACGTCAAGTACAGGGACCTGATGGAATTCATGAGGGGAGGTGGGTGGGGGAATCTCAGATTAGTTTCTCGTTGTGTTCGTGTGGATGGCTCGGGGAGTGGGCGTTTCATTGAGAAGCGTGTTTGGGGAGGTCAGAAGATGATTGTCCGAGGCCCAGGAGTCGTTGACGAGTTTTTGGTTTCTTGATGGAATGGCGAGATGCGAGGACGGTTATTGATGGGAGCTTTTCTTTTGGGGTTGTTAGCTGGTGAGGTCCTCTTCGCCGAAGTTCTTGTCACGCCCACGGGGATCTCGAAGGGATGCGGGTACGTTTTTCTTTGTTCACATCATGCTCATTCTCTCACATGCTATTTTGCAGCATCGTCGAATTCGGCAACATTGAAGACGCGCAGCGTTCCATTCGCGAGCTCTCTGAACAGCCGCTGCTTGGACGACCCGTTTTTATCCGCGAGGTAAGCTTGTACGTACTTTTGTGTTGGCGAAAACTGACATCGCGCACCGTGTAGGACCGTGAGAACGAGTCTCGGTTCGGCGCTACACCTGTGCCAGGTAAGATAGGAATGGCAATGGCAGGACAAGGCTTGCACGCTGCTCCACCCCCTCGCCCGGCCTCCCACAATTTCTTCACTGCGTCGGGAAGCAATCCCGGTAATCAGCTTTATGTCGGCAACGTACGTGTCCAGGATTTACTCACCCAACAGAGATAACCATGTCCTTTTTGCAGTTGCCTTACCAGGCGGGCTGGCAGGATCTGAAGGACCTTTTCCGGTCTGCGGGCAACATCATACGTGCTGATATCAACATTGGCGCGGATGGACGCCCGAAGGGCTCTGGCACGGTCATTTTCGAGACGTCCAAGGATGCTCAGCAAGCCATCAGTGAGTTCGTGTCAGCATGGCGTTCTCATGGTCTGATGTCATCGCGTGCACAGGTATGTATAATGGCTTCGACTGGTACGGCCGCACCCTTGAAGTCAGAGAGGTATGTCCGCCATGAATGCAGTATAGCTAGGAAGTTATGCTTACAGTCTACCTAGGATCGCTACGCCGGTCTTTCGGGTCCTGGCTCGTTCCGTGGCGGTCTTCGTGGCGGTCTTCGTGGCGGCCTGCGCGGTCTGCGCGGCGGATTCCGTGGAGGCTACCGTGGTGGATTCGCGGGAGGTCCCGCTGCTGGGCGCGACTTTTCCAGCCAGGATCTGTACGCAGACTACTCTGGTCCTGACCAGGCGGTCGCCGCCGGCGGTGCCATGGGCGGGTATGCTGGCCCCGGAAACCAATACGGTGGTGGTGCCGGTGCAGCTTTCGGTGCCGCGCCGGGCTTCGAAGCGGAACCCAGCCAGCAGATCATGGTTCGCAATGTGAGTTTAGCCCCGTATGCTGCAGCCTCTTTTACTGACCAGTCTCTGTATAGCTGCCCTGGTCTACTGCCAACGAAGACTTGGTCGAGCTCTTTGAAACGACCGGTCAGGTTGAGCTTGCTGAAATTTTGTTCGAGGGCGCTCGCTCCAAGGGTTGCGGCGTCGTTCAATTCAGTGTAGTTGCGGAGGCTGAGACTGCCATCGGTGCGTTCATTGCTGCTTTCCATCTGCGAATCACCATCTCATTATTCGTCCGGTTGATAGCCAAGTTCCAGCAGTACATGTACGGCGGTCGTCCGTTGGACGTGCGCTTCAATGATCGCTGGCACACGTTCTCTCCCAGCGCCGCGAAGGGTGGTCAGGCCGCCGTGCCCATGCAGGCGGAGCCGACCGTCTAAGTCGCGCTTGGTTCCAAACTGAATTACTTCTTTCATCCCCACTCCTCGGACGGTTTCCTTCTACTGTACTCTACTTGTGTGCGTGTGTATGCTCTCCACGTCGTCGGTCCTTCGTAACGGGCTCGCTTTGATTCTACTATCATGTTTGTCATTCCAAAAAAAGCTTTTCGCGCCCTAGATGTATCTAGTGTACAACTGGGCATGTATATTCTTGGCTGTGGTATAACAAGGAGATCATCGATGCCTCACACAACACACGGAGTGTAGTTGTCGGGAGTCGCAATTCTTGGTAGGTGGGTTTTTGGATGATGGGCGTATGTACGCTGTCTTCGCGGGACAGCCAGAGTCGCCTTTTCGTGAGTCATGTAGAGCCGGACTGACCGACCTGATTGTTGGCGAGATACCAACGACTCGGCTGGAGTTCTGCTGGAGATGGTCGGTCTGCCATTGTCAGAGGCTAGTCTGCCCATGGTTCCAGTGGACGTCGAGGCGGAGTAACTTGCGAGGTTATCCTAGTGAGTGTGGCGCGACGTATTCTTCACACCTGTTTCTGTCGCATCTTTCAAATCTGACATTTTTTTAACGCCTAGGCAACCTGCATGGCCTTCCGGACTTGGTGTCTTTACCACGCTGGCTCCCGCACGGACTTCAAGTCGACAGCATCGACAACATTGTCGTCTAAGATGTTTACAGAGTCCTACTTTTCGGGCGAACTCGATACTTATTTTCTCATTCTGGTATTCCTCGATGCGTGTATCTAGTCTAAAATTGAACTTCTAAACTCTTGGATGTGGTACGATAAGGGGGTGATGTACAGCGGCACGTCAGGCCCTCACTACTACTTGCAATCTCGTATTCGTACATGGATAAGATCTCGAAGACATGTGTCTGTCCATTCGTTGAGGAATATTTTACAGTCATTATTGAAAGCTTGAGAGTGAGCTTGGTGAGTCGAGTCGAGTTTAGCTTGGGAGGGCCGGGCCTGGATTAGCCGTCAGTCGTAACGGTCGTCGTCGTAAGAGGGGTGGGTGGCATGGGGTGTATGTATATGTATATATCGGAGCGAGGCGAGGCGGACCGCGAGCGCGCGCGAGGGCGGCGTACTCATAGGCTGCTCTTCTCGAGGGTCTGCGACTGCGCGACGAGGTAGAGCATGTGCTCGACGACCTCCTCGGGCGTCGTGACGTGCCACACGGCGAGCGTGCGCTTGCTGCTGTGGCCGACGGCGGTCGTAAACACCGCGTCGCGCTCGATCGCGAGCGGGACCGGGTGGAACTCCTGCGTCGAGTCCTTCGCGAGCAGCGTGACGGAGAGCGGAGGCTTCATCACGGCCTTCGTGTTGTCGCCCTGGAAGAGCAGAAGCGCGCGGAACATGTCCTCGTCGGTCTTGTCGTCACCGGCGCAGAAGACGAACTCGGCGTCGGGGTTGTAGTACAAAATGCGCTTGACGATCTCGCCCTTGTTGACGGCGATCGGGCGCACTTCTAGGTTCTTCTTGCCAACGAGTACTACGTGAAGCTGTCAGTAACAGTGTGGTCTGCGTGGTTGAACAGACATACCTTCTATTGGACGCTTGCGCGCCAGGTTGTTTTCGAGCAGATCTTGGCACTGGCGGCACTGGAAGAGACTGCACAGACACCATCAGCATCCTAGCATCGTCCAGTCTACAGCAGAACTGTACTCACCCCCACTCCGGGTCACTCGACCGATAATGCCACGTAATCGAGCTCTTCTTCACCTCGATGTGGCTGCCCGTCGTGCGCTCGGTGTAGTACTTGAAGATCTCGAGCACCTCGTCCATCCAGCTCATGTCGAGGTTCTCCGTGAAGTTGCGCCAGACGGTGCCGCCGGGCTCGCGGATGACCCCGCCGTGCTCCGCGCTCATGCCGAGGTGCTTGATGTGGCCCAGGTTCTGCTCGAGGAACTTCTGGTCGCGCCCCGAGATGATGTACACGACGTTGTGCGGGTCCGAGGAGAGGGCTTCGAGCGCCTCGAGGGTGTGCGGGGACGGCGTCGCCATGCTCGGCACCTTGACGATCGGCGCGAGCGTGCCCTGCAATTAGTGTGCCATCAGCGCGACGTCCACGTCTGGCAGTGTCAAAGGTACGTACGTCGTAGTCAAAGAGGAACAACCGCTTCGTCGCCTTGAGGTAGAGCTTCTCGAGCTGACCCTTGGGGATGAACGGCGTCATGCGCGCGAGGTTGTTCTGCCCGAGCTGCTCGAGCAGCATCTTGGCGAGCATCGCCGCCCATGTCGCGCTCGTGTGGGTCGTCACGACCTTGTACAGCTTCGAGTGGCGGTCGAGCTTTTCCTCGTCGCTCATCGTCAGTCCGCGGTGCATCGCCGCCGCGACTTCCTGTGACCGCATATACCCTGATCAGTCGCATGTACATGCACAAGGAAGGGGAAGAAGAGACGCACCCCGAGGTTCCACGGGTTGATTTGCAGCGCGTCGGACATGTTGTTCGAGATACCCATGAACTCAGAGAGGACAAGCGGCGCCTTCTTGGTCTCGTGCTGTGCGATCACGAACTCCATCGACGTCGTGTTCATGCCGTCCCGCAGCGGAGTGATCACGCCGAGGTCCGCCACGCTCAAGAGTGCGTAGAACTCGTCCTTCTTGATCGTCTGGTGGCTATATGCGCCGTTAGTCATGTAGATCGAGAGAGCGGTGTAAGGGAGCACGTACTAGTGGTGCACAGGGATGAAATCGAGCGAGCCATACTCGCCGTTGATGTGCGCGACGAGCTCGGATACTTGACGCTCGAGCTTGGGCGAGTCGGAAAGCGCGGGCGACGTGACCTGGATAAGCACAACGTTCCCGACCCACTGCGGGTAATCCTGCAGCAGCTTCTCAAACGCCCGAAGCTATCGCCATACTTATCAATATTTACTTCGAAAGCGGCATATAATTGTAGCCAACACACCTTCTGAACGACACCCTTCACCACATCCAACTTATCCCGTCCAACAATAATCTTCTTCCCCTCATACAAGCTCTCAAGACTCTCCAGCTTCGGCCGAATGCCCGGGCGCGTGCTGCTAAAGATGTCACACTCAACTTTCCCGAGGAAATTGTGGCAGGACGAGACTCACATGTCCTTCGCGACGCGCTCGGCGTCGACGCCGACGGGGCAGTACGTGATGTTCGTGACGTGGCCCGACACGTCGATCCCGCCGCGGCTCGTGCTCTCGTACCCGCACACGCGCACGCACGACGACGTGAAGTGCCGCGAGTACGAGTACGTCTGGAAGCAGATCAGGTTCGCGCCGAGCATCCCGTCGAGGATCTCCTTGCGGCGCGGGAGGCAGCTGCATCCCCGTGGCGTCAGCACTCTGATTTAGAACAGACAGTGAGAGAGATGAGGCGCACCGGAACACCTCAGAGCTGGGGAACGGCGTGTGCACGAAGAGGCCGACGGCGGCGTCGGGGAGCACCTGGCGGAGCAGGGCCGGCACGAGCAGCAGGTGGTAGTCGTGCACCCAAACAAGGTCGCCCGGGCGGTACACGTCGCGGACGCGGCGCGCGAACGCCTCGTTGACCGCGGCGTACGGTGCCCAGTGCTCGTCGGCGCTCGCGTACTCGGTCGCGACGTCCTGCCAGAGCAGGTAGTGGAAGAGCGGCCACAGGGCTAGGGAAGAAAAAGGAGGTTAGCACATGAGATTGCGAGAGGGCTAGAACTGGAGAATGATGTGAGGGAGGAAGCCAACGTGTGGCATGTATGGAAGTGGCAGCAATACGCCGCATATACGGCGTGAAAATGAAGAGTGCAGGATCGAAAACGAGACGAAAGCACAGAGACCCGCATAGAACCTCGACATAAACGCATACGGCCGCCAGCATGACTGCAAGGGGCACCGATATGGGTTCGCGAGCTTGGGCGGCGCGCGAACTCCATGTGGGCTTCCACTCTCAGCAGCTGGCGGTCGCAATAGCTAGTCGTGACGGTCCAACACAGGAAAGATCGATGCGCTCGCAGTGCATGCATGTACGCCCGACACCGCAGAAAGAACCGGCCATTGGACGCTTGGCGGCGATCTACCGCTGGCGACCACGGGCCAGCCCGTACAACGTCGGGCGTCCACATAACACAACGAGCAGACACCGCCTCCCATCGCGTGTACACCTCCCATCGCGCATGCACCACCACGCGACGCGCATACACCGATCGCACCACGTCATGGCCGGCCAAGCGCACCCACGCCCGATGGGGAAACCCCCCGACGCCGCAAAAGGCGAAAAAAAGAATATCGCGCGCGGGACGTGTGGAACGTTGGGACGACGGCGAAATATGCAAGTAAAAACGTGGACCAGAGCGTTCGCGGCGCTCTGGGCGTGCGGGGCGACAAGCTCCGTCGTGCAGAAGGAATGGTCCGCCACACAGAAGGCATGGTCCGTCGCGCGAAAGATACGCTGCAGTGGGAAGGAAGGGCGAGGAACGGAAGGTGACGCAGGGACGCAGGGCCTCCGACAAGCCAGGAGCACGAAAAAGATGAACAGAGACGAAGAACGGTTGCGCCCTGGCTGTCAAGCACAAGGTTGTGTCTCTGCACACCGCCCTGTGTCTCGTCCAACATCGCCCCTGCGTGTCTCGTCCTGCACCGTGAGAGGCCAGGGACGCATGCCACCGCCCCAGGTACCCTCCGAGCATATGCACGACGGCCCCGTCCATCTGCAGCTGCAGCTGCTCCGAGGACCAGCGACAGGCCAACGATAGCCCGCCATTTGTGAGCCCGTGCATGCTCCGTGCATTGCAACCACTGCGAAGATGGACAGAGATGGATGCGATGGTCCCGGTCTAGAGCGGGCCGGGTGCAGCGACGAAGGAGGGAGCGGGGAGGCGCTGTCATGGACCGCAGCGTCCTTGTCTTCCAAGGATGCATAGCAATGATAGAAATGCAAGTAAGAGCGAAATGAAGGCGATAACAAAGGTGGCCATTCACCCGCCTGCGTCATCGAATCGCAGTGGACTGAATAGACAACGTGGGATGCCCGGAGAATCGCAGGAACAACGGGAAGCCTGCGAAGGGCCCGCGTTGCCGTAACGGGGCGGCCATGCGGCGATCGAGCGCGGGCACGCGGCAGCGACGAGCGTCGCGAAAGGCAATGCCACCCATACGCGGAAACGCGCACGGGAAATGAGCACTGTCGAAAGCGGACGCGGGCAGCTCGAAAGCGGGCGCGAGCGGCGAGAATGGCAGGCGTCGACGGATGCGGGTGATGCGAGCTGCGATTAGGCGCGATCGCGCGATGCGGGCGATGGCGAGGGATGCATGTATGCGGCAAGTGCAAGCAAGCGTGCGGGTGGCCAAGCGAGGCGCATCGCGAAAAAAGAGCGGAAACGGGCGAGAAAAGGGGTGCAGACAGGAGGTCACGGCGAGCAGCGAAAAAAAGGCGACGACAGCGAAAAAAAGAGACGGAGGAGACACTCACTCTGTTTGCAGTACCCGTCGTAGTGGCCGTGCGCGATCTTGTCGTCGAGCCACACGGGCACGTACTGGATCTTCTTCAGCCCCTTCTCGCGCTCCTCCTTCTTCTTCTCTGCGCTGAGCTCGAGCTCCTCGAGGATGCCCTCGAGCTCTCTGCGGTCGTCGGTGCCGACGTCCGCAGTCAGGAGCTTGCTGTACTCTTCTTGGTCGCGGCGCACGGGGCCCGCGTACACGTCGCCCGTCCAGCCGACGAAGACCTGGTCGTGCGTCGCCGTGAGGCTCGAGATGCCGCTCACCATCGCGCTGTGCCCGTAGCGCGGCGCGAGTTGCCAGCGGCTGCCCTGCGCGAGCGGCGCCTCGCCGTCCGCGCCGCTGCCCTCGTCTTCCTTCAGCAGCGGCGTGAGGAAGCGCCCCTGTGTCTCGTGGTTCGCGTTCACGCCGGGAGGTGCTGTCTCGAGCTCGCGGTCGTGCTTCGACGGTGCGTCGATGAGCGGCGAGGGCGGTATTTCGGGGTCCGCGGCGTGCGAGGGCGGGGTCTGTGGCGGCGACGGGATGCCGTTGGTGTTGTTCGTGGCGGCAGAGGCAGAAGTTGGGACGGGTTCTGAGGAGAGGGCGCAGGTGACGGGGAGGTAGTGGCAGACGTGGATGATGCGGCCGGTGAGGGGTATGCCCTTTGCGCGGTGGTCCGCCTCGAGACGGGCGACGTGCGCGCGGACGTCGTCGAGCGCGTGCTCCTGGCGGCGGTGTGGCTCTGCGAAGCTGTCCATCGTCGTATCTTGTTTCGTGACGCTAGCGGTGACTAGCGGTGTAGCGGGGCGGGCGTATCTAACGAAGCGGTGGATAGCAGGCGTATATAACGCTGTCGAGGAATTTGTAGAGGCGTGTAATCAGTTGGGTGATCTCGTGGGTGATGTGCCCGGCGAGGAAGGTCGTGCGCGGAGGAGGGACGAGCACCGAATGCGACAAACGAAAACCAGAAATCGCACAAGATCTCTCCGCCCGACCGCCATTTATGGCAGCGCCCCGCCCGTTTTGGCAATACTGCCCTTCCAGATTGGGACCGCTCCTGGGCGCTTCCTCCTTGGCCCAGGCACGTGATCCACGTCATTGGGAGGCTCCACCGTGTCGCTGCGTGTCGCTCCCCGCCATTCAGTCACGCGTCGGCCAATGGGACGCAGCGCGTGGAGCCCTCCTGCTCGCACGGTGGTGGATCGTCGTCGACTAGGCGACCGCGGGCTTCGTAGGCACGAGACACGCAGGCACCGAACCCGTCGCCAGCCATCACCGCCACACTGCTACCAGTCTGCAACGGTGGACGTGGCCAGCCCGGTGCGATCCTCGCTACTCCCACCCACGCTCGCTACAAATACCGTCGACCCGACTTCGCGAACGCCCCTCGCGACGACGCGCGCACGTTCGTTGCCACAGCTCGGGGTGCGAGTGGCCGGTTGTTCTTCGGTGCGCTGGCGCGGGCAACGCCTCTTTCTCGGCGGGCATCTACTCCGTCTCTCGCTTAGCTCTACGGGGTGCACTAGCGTAAAGGCTATGTGCGTTCAGGCTCCTTGGAATCCAAATACTTCACGACCTGACGAACTCTGCATCCCTTTCACTACTTCAAGATTGACAGCCTCCAACGATGCCGGCCACATCCTTATCGTGCCGACTCTGACACTGACATGGACGCTCATACTTACAACATATCAGGTTCGACAAGTACGATCGCGATAGTGGATAGTGGCCACAGCGCTTCAAGCTCACGTTACGGCACGGATAACCAGCACCGAAACGTCCGCGGCCGACTATCCTCCTGCGCGCGCGGTTAGTCGCGATAACTTGCTGGAATCTCGCGGCAATCCTGGACTACGTAAATATGCGGCGATCCTGCGGGATCGCTGTCTGTAGCGGGCGACGCCGATGGTCAAAGGCTGACGCTCGCGATCAGCGTACAACGTTCGCCGTTCGACGTTCGATAGCCACCTGGCCTCGAAATCCACATCTCAGCCATCGAGGTCTCGACAGGCGCTCTCACCAAAATTTGCTTGCCATGAATAAACCGACGGCGATCGCGCGAAATGCTCGGTACGTGTTTTATATAGGTCAGCTCTGTTGGTGTTGATATGCTAATGCTAACAACTATAGGCCTAGGATCTTGCCCGCTGTTGGGCGACTCAATTACAATCATCACTTGCGCAGATGCAACAGATCCCTCTCCCGATTTATTCCCTTAAGTTCCCTGTCGAACTTGGGAAGCCAGATGACGTCGTCGCCCCGGGGCCGACGTTCTCATTTGGATTTCGTCAAAATGAAGAATGTGAGTCTGACTTAGAGATCAACATGGACGTGTACCCCAGCACTTCCGCCTCGCTGTGACACGTATGTACCGCCGGCCACCCCGCCGGCACGTACGCGTCAAGCGCGCCGGGAGTGCTGCTCACGCCACATATTGGTCTCGAGGTGCGATCAGCGTACGACGTTCGCCGTTCGACGTTTAATAGCCACCTGGGTTCGAAGGCCTCGTTTCAGCTATCGGTGTATAGTGGCACAACGCTTCAAGCTCACGTTACGGCACGGATAACCAGCACCGAAACGTCCGCGGCCGGGTATCCTCCTGCGCCCGCGGCTGGTGGTCGCGCCAACTGGACAACTGGAATCTCGCGGCAATCGTGAACTGCGCGTGCGGCGATCCTGCGGGATCGCTGTGTGTAGCGGGCGACGCCGATGGCCAAGCTTTCAAGTCTCAGAGGCTCGCGCTCTTATGACATCGCGAATCGCCATCAACGTACAACATTCGCCGTTCGACGTTCGATAGCCATCTCGACGTTGGATAGCCACGAATAGAACGACGACGATCGCGCGATATACTCGGTGTGTGGTTTTTATAGGGTCGCTCTGTTGGTGTTGATATGCTAATAAATATATCGATCTTGCTTATACTATAGATTCCGGTCCCGATTTATCCCCATGTTAGCTGTCGAACTTGGGAAGCCAGATGACGTCGTCCCGACGCTCTCATTTGGATTTCGTCAAAATGAAGAATGTGAGTCTGACTTAGAGATCATCGATCAACATGGACGTAAGTTGGCACTGCCGTCGAGCCGTGACGCGTACGTGCCGCCTGCGCCCCCGCCGGCAGGTACGCGTCAAGCGCGTAGGGAGTGCGCTCACGCGGCGTATTAGCCTCAAGACACGACGACGACCGCGGGAGACGGCGTGGTGCGCCTCTTCACCTCTCTACGCACATGCATAGGCCTCACGATGATGACGCGAGCCATCGAGCTATCAAAACATTGACACACGTACGTTCCAGTTATTTCCTCGTGATGCCTCGCTGCTCGTCCTCTTGTAAATTCCCGCCCCCGGTGCTATTTTTAGGTCGCAACACCATTCCTACTCAGTCGAAGCATATATTTGATAGCGCTGCGGGTTCAACAAAAATTCAACTCGTTGCCCTTCAAGTACAAACAAGTCATATTTATTGGATCCTCTAAGCAGCGTCCGTGCACACAGACGGCACGACCAAGTTTCTGCGGTTCGAGCCTATCAGGTATCGAATCCGCGCATCCTCGTTCGGGTCGTCTCGTTCGGTGGCACAAACGGCCGAGCGACTACAGCGACAGCCTCATGAGCTACATGTACATCTGTGAACAGCATTCGACGACTCACCATAGGTAACGAAGCCATCGTAGTCGACATATTGCGCGACGCGTTTGCTCTTCAAAAGCTCGATGTCCCCAAAATAGAGAGTGGGTTCCAAGAGCTCGAGTCGCTTGACCATCGGGCCCTTCTTCTTGCGCCCCAGCAACGCCCGCACGAGCTCCGAGAACACACCACGCTCTGCAGGGAGCGCACCCCGGAGCGCGATCCGATAGAGCGACAGCTCCTCTAGCTTCGGGAAGATGTAGTGCGTCGGGCTTCCGTCGTCGGTGGCGAAGACCTTCAGAAGATCCACGACGGCCGTGCCTCGGACGCAAAGGCATCGTAGAACGCCCATGCCCTTGAACGTCCGTTCCCAGTCCAGCGACTGAGCCGAGACAGACAGGTTGACTACTGTGGACTGATCCAGATATTCGAGGAAGCTGGACATAGCTTGGGGGTTATTAAGTGGCAACCTGGTATTGAAAGAGGTAGCACTCCGTGTCCAATCATAGAGTGTCAGGTTGGCAGTTCTAGACTCCGCGTCTCCCAAGTGTAAAGTGTATAAAGTCTCTTCGGTATCCCAGAGTCGGAGTGGCATTCGCAGGGACATATCGATGTCGACCGTGACCGGGCGGATCGAAAAGGCTGCCAGTTTTATCGCGATGAACGACATGGCCTCCTGAGGCATGGCGCTGGTTGGCGATATGGTGAGCACCAGATTCGCCACATCGGAAGGAAGTACGATTTTATTGAGGATACATGCTATGTTGAAGGGCGAGTCTTTGATATAGAGCGCTTTGAGGCGTGGTAGCATGATCCCTTCATCAGGGATCAAGAAGGGAGGCTCGGGCAGAAACTCCTCGTCAGTGGATTCCAGCCCGGCAATCCAGAGGCTTTCGAGTAAAGGAAGCCGTGCTAGCATATACGAGAGCCTGTCCGCGTCGACTGAAAAGCACTTGACTATCTTGACGGACGTAAGTGTGTCGCGTAACAAGTCGAAGCATAGCCAATAATACACAGATGTGAGAGACAGCGACTGTAGACTCGGTAAGTGCATATGGGAGAACTTGGGGAGCCTTCCGATTTGAGGGTCATCGAGGATATCGGGCCGGCTACAGGGCATTATGTCAAGTTCTTCAAGTATAGGAGCCTCGAGATAGCGAATCTTTGCAGACTCCAGGGCAGTACATAGAGCCTCAGAGACCCGTATGTGCGCCGACCGGATGAAAGGGAGACGCGAGAATAACATCTGGTGGATTTGGACAATCTTGCCGTCGTCCCCAACGGAGGTATCGTACACCGTAAGCGGCAGCTTTCCGACGTGCGCGAGGCAATGGCGGATGCAGCCGAAGCGCGCTGAAAACACGCACGTCCACAGCTGCGGGGTGTTCAGCGCGACGTGGCGCCATTGCCGGCAGACGTGTGTGACTCTGAGCCACGCATACGGCGGAGTTCCGGCATGGTGCGACCGAGAGGTCGTACGCTCCGAGCTCACGTATTCGTAGAGAATCTGCCCGATGATCTCTGCCGGGAGGAGTAGGACGGGGGAGAAGGCGTTCAGGAGGAATTGGAAACGAAGCAGCGCGTCCGTGGCATCGAGCTTCCGCCTCTGGACATAACGCGCGGCCAAGTATACAAGGTCTTTCTTCGAGTAGTACTCTTCGGATATCCCGGGAGTGTCCCCAGAAGGTTTGATTTGCTGGGGGTCGAGTCGCCAAAGGTCCACGGCAGGTCGCCGGATGCCTCCTGGGGACGCGTTCGTAGAGTCTGACATGCCTCGATCGGAGAGCTGAAACTAAGTATGTTATAAGGAGGGTATTGTGGATTCTGAATGTATCGCTTACGCTCGCTTTGTCCAGTAAATACGGGTCTGCCCTCTTGGTGAGCTGATCCTCAGGTGATCGTCGCGGTGAAAGGACTTTGATCGGGCGCCAACTGCAGCGTCGACGCGACATGCATGTTCTGCTCTCAACCACAAGGAGCCATACTATGCTCGTTACTCAATGTCAATTAGTTTTCGTGCACCTATTCAATAAGCCGCCCTGTCTCTTAGCCATAGGCAATTGCAACCCTG
The DNA here is from genome assembly GCA_001969225.1 of Ceriporiopsis andreanae CBS 279.92. Classification (NCBI taxonomy): domain Eukaryota; kingdom Fungi; phylum Basidiomycota; class Agaricomycetes; order Polyporales; family Meruliaceae; genus Ceriporiopsis; species Ceriporiopsis andreanae. Next base: position 79,472 of record ALYI01003403.1, read on the forward strand.
TTGTTGCGCAAATGGGCTCATCGGGCAGCGATAGCGGCAACGGACCCTCCTCTGTGAGCGCAGTGCACCTCTCTGCCTCGACGTCGACGATTACTTACCACGTTTGCCATTCTCGCCGTGGCTGGCATTGCTCATGCTCATACAGGTGAAGCTATGATAACCATCCTGTTCGGGCTATTGCCTCCTCGTTATCGCCAAATTATGTCGCATGACAGCCCTTGTTCCCAGCGCTTTCTTGGACTTCTCAAGACGTCAGCGGTCTCCTGCTCAAGGCCTCATCACGACACGACATGCGCAGCGAAGGAATCTAGGAAGTGTAACGCCGAAAGCCTGCCAGGGCCGGCTTGTATTTTCCGATACGGTTGTCGGTCGGCTTGCGGCCGTCCCAGCGGCGGTTTTGCTGTTATTTGTACTGCTCGAAGTCGAGCAAACACTCATTTTGTCTGGTACGTTCAAATCTGCTCGATATCTGAAATTCAGTGATCACATCGGCATGCAGTCTATTGCTGGCGTGCGCGACGAGCTGCGTATGTTTAGAGGCCGCAGACATACGGCGGCCCGGCCGGTCCTTATTTTAACGCCCTACGCTTTGCTCCCAAGCGCGCGCTCAAATTTCGACCTTGACCATCATCTGCACCGTGCGGAACTGCTTTGATCGCTCACACAATGCAAAAGAAGGGCACAGTCTACTTGTTGTCATTCGAACTGGGCCTGGCCTTTGTGGAATGTATCGCTGACTGTCACTCTACGCCCGGGCGGCCAGCCTGAACACCGGACACTATGTACGCTGCTCGCCATACCGAACTGCGATCGCGCTCGCGGGCGCCGTCCCCGTGGGTGCACACATTACGCACCCGGGGCCGGCGAGTGAGTGGGTACATTGTTTATCGATAAGAGCGGGTGGCCCGGACCGCCGTGCACAAGGACTATACATACGAGCACGGCAGCGACGATGGTGGCGCACCCGCTTCTTCTCGTTTAACACCCCACTCTAGCCACAGGCGATCTCGCAAGCAAACGACAAAGAAGAAAGTATGGTGGACGTACCGAAGATCAAGCTGAACAGCGGATTGGAGATCCCGGCGATCGGATTAGGTACGTGCACGTTCAACGGGTTCGAGGTGGACTTGGATGGGATGGATGCTGATTATGATCGACGCGGGTAGGGACCTGGCAGTCCAAGCCTGAGGATGTGGTCAACGCGGTCGAGTACGCGTTGAAGGAGGCTGGATACAGGCATATCGACTGCGCCTGGTGAGTGTGGTTATGCTATCGGGTGGCTCAGATTGACTGACCGTGCATAACAGGGCATACGGTAACGAGAAGGAGGTTGGTGAGGGCATCCGCCGCTCTGGCATACCACGTTCCGAGATCTTCGTGCGTATTTTGCGCCCCGATCGCGTGGAATCATGCTGATGATTGCATACTCTAGATTACGAGCAAAGTCTGGTGCACACGGCATCAAGACGTCGAGGTCGCGCTTGAAGAGTCGCTCACAGCACTCGGTACCGACTACCTTGATCGTACGTCCCCATCTCCTCTTCACACGTGCACTTCTGAACGATGTCACCCCAGTGCTCCTCGTTCACTGGCCCGTGTGTCTGAACCCGAAGGGCAACCACCCGTCCTTCCCGACGCTCCCAGACGGCACGCGCGACATCATTCACGACTGGCCGATCACGAAGACATGGGAGCAGATGGAGGCAGTGCTCGCCAAGGGCAAGGTACGCGCGATCGGCGTGTCCAACTTCTCGGAGAAGATCCTCGAGCGCCTGCTCCCGCACGCGAAGGTCGTGCCCGCGGTGAACCAACTCGAGTTGCACCTGTATAACCCGCAGCACGAGCTCTTGGACTACCTGAGAGCGAAGGGCATTGTTGCACAAGCATACTCCCCGCTGGGCTCAACAAACTCGCCGCTGCTGTCAGACGAACATGTCACGACCATCGCGACGAAGCATTCGCTGCAGCCTGCAGACATCTTGCTAGGCTACCTCCGTGAGTGATTTCACAGTTTCTTGGCTGTCTCAGCTGAGGAGTATCGTATCCAGTTGCGAAGGGCATTGTCGTCCTTCCCAAGTCCGTGACCCCCGCACGCATCTCTGCAAATATCAACGGACCTGTGGCAGCACTCAAAGCGCTGACGAAAGAGGAGATTGCGACATTAGACGAACTCGCGGGCGCAGGCAAGCAGAAGCGGTTGATCATGCCGCCGTGGGGTACGTATCATCACGTTGACCAACGCGTTGGATACTGAAAGTGTTCTGCAGGTGTAGACCTTGGTTTCAGGAACTGGCCTGGTCAAATTCCGTTGAGTTTGTAGGCAGCTAGCAATTATGTAGATATGTCCCCAGTGAATACGATTGAAAGTGCAGTGCCGGTCAATTCTTTGCAGCTTCTGTCTCGGTGACTTTTGCGGCGACTTGAATGTTCTACAAATATATAACCTTCCGCCATCGGTGCAGTCGTTATGGGTGTATGTCCCTAGATCCCTCTTGTGTTGCGTCAGCTAGCCGAGTGCGGTCCCAGGCGGACCCTCGCACCTTTGCATGCAATTCGTCATGATTTTCTGCACTGTCTGAGACGCCGGGCGGGAATCTTATTTCGATCGGGGCCGCCGATCGTCAACATTGTCCCACAAGCCCCGATTTTTTGCCGCGGCCCGTTTCAAGCGCTGCTCCAATTTCTCATTTTTTGGCCCATCGCCGACGACCTCGACCAACACCTCTTTCCTCTCGACCACGACGTCGACGACATCGATAGACTCGACGACATAGACATAGACCGTCGTCGTTACAGCGCAGACCCGACAGCCTTCTAATTTCCATCGGCAAGACAAGTCATGACGAGCAACGTGCAGCTTGATGAAGAGGCCCCCGCGCCGGTGAGCACGCTGCCCTACCCGCCGCTGCACAGAGACAAGAAGTTTGTGCTGCTCTCCGACTGGTTGGTACTGGTTCGTTCGTTTGGCCCCCACCCTCCATTTTCCCCTCCGCGCATCGAAACATGAGACTGACCATGATCTCCCATCTATCCGTGCCCATCTTTCGTCTCCATCGTCCTGGATCCGCCACCACTGCGACACACGTCGCGAACTCTCCTCAATGGGCGTCCCTACCCCGGTACTGTCTTCGCAATCTGGCCCATGCGTCTCGCTCCGCTGCGGTTCGACCTTCCACCACGCCCCGCGCGGACCTGGTCTTCCCCGCCTGTCAATCTTCCGCGCATGATGATGGTTGCGGCCTCGTTCCCTGCGCACACGCATTCATCTTCTGCGACCACCCGAACGCACCGTCAACGTTTCGTCGATTCATTACGGGTGCCTGTATGTTGGATGGCGGCTTGTGCGATGCAGGGATGGGACCATCACGAACCGCGACACGAACGACTGTGCGTGCGACCGTCCTCGACCGTTTGTGCACAATGGCTGACCGCGTCGCTGCTTATTGCCGTTATCTCGACCATTCCTCCCCTCTTTCACGGACGTAACGCGGCCACACGTGCGTTTACGACTCATCGTGCGTTAATGTAACGCGCGCCGCTTTGTACCGTTACGTTCGCGCGCTCCGGCCTGTCTTCCCCTGAACAATGGATATGGCGCGCGCCATGCACTCTTCCCATCCCTGGATCCCCTCTGCCCTCGTCTTCCCGCATTCTCGCATCGTTGTCCATCTGCTGCACCCATTGTCGGCCGTGGATACGCCTGATATGGCGCCGCTCGTGCTGTTTCCGGGTTGGGATCACAGTCATGACTGATACCCTTGGATTTGGGCCCGAAATGCGGCGTCAAGGGAACCTGGACATACTCGCTGGAAGGGACACCTTCAGGTGCGTCATTATCTGCCCGATGCTCTTCGACGTGTCGCTCACCTAAACTTTCATTTCCGTGATTTTATTGTCATTAGAGATGGCTTCAGGAAGATGCTTGCCAGCATCCACAAAAATGGCCACACGTTCCAAGAGTGCCGGGACGCGATGAAGCGAAGTACGTAGCGTGCTTATCTTGACGCGGGTCAAGTTTCCGACTGATTCGGTACGTAGACATCGGCCTTGACGAGGGCTTCAAGGAGTTCTACGAATGGGTCAAGGCGAACGACTTGCCGCTCGTGATTATCTCCAGGTTCGCTTCCAACCTCGCACGCGATTGTCTGCTCCAGTAAACTCACGATGAACGTTTCTCCCTCGCAGTGGCATGGAACCCTTCATCCGCGCCGTCCTAGGTAACCTTGTCGGCGAGGAGGAGGCAAGCAAGATCGATGTGGTCGCAAACAACGCGCACATCTACCCGGACGGCAAGTGGGAGATCCAGTTCCGCCACCCGACGAGGTATGCGCGTGTTTTCTGACTGATTACCTATCCGTGCCTACAATTCGTGGAAACGGAAAGATTAGAAATGAGTAGAAGACCTGATCGCTGATTGTTGCGCGTTGCTGTAGTGGTTACGGGCATGACAAGAGCCAAGCCATCCTCCAGTACAGGAACCTCCCCAACCCGCCGACAATATTCTTCTTTGGTGACGGTGTCTCAGGTGCGCGTTATTTTCTGTTCTGCCGCTTCCTATACCCCGTGTCGGGCGCCGTTGCGTTAGACTCGCCGTGCGACGCGTCCTCTCACCATCGCCAGTTCCCAGCGGACATGCGCGCGGAAAGACACGCCGTGCGCCGGTGTCTTTTGCCGTCTGTTGGTTACTGATCGCGCTGCGTGATCGGTATCGCGATCGTCCTGCGCGGGGGAGAACTCAATATCCCCACTGAGCCGACTTGACTGACGCTTTCCGTTGCCTTTGCGTTTTCCGCAGATATGTCCGCCGCGCGCCACGCAGACGTGCTCTTCGTGAAGCAGAAGCCCGGCGCAGACAACGACTTGCACGCGTACTGTGCGCGTGAAGGCATCCCGCACATTCTCTTCGAGAACTTCCATCAAGTGTTGCCCATTGTAAAGCGCGTTATCGATGGCGAACTCACGCCCCGGCAAGCGTTGGCTATCGGACGGGCGGAGTAGGCGATGAGGGCCGATTACAGAGTGTGCGACACGCGAACATGTTAGATTCTCAAGACCCCTGCGACTCGGAGGAGGAGAAACAAGGGACCTTGGACGTTGTATATACCTCGGCCCGCAGGCCTGGCTCTTAGACGTATCGTTATTGCACCGACGGCGTAGAGTAATATAATCCGTACAAGCAGGCCCTGTGGTGGTCGCTTGGACATTTACTAATATTCTTTCACGCGTCGCCCACCAGCTTCGGTATCCCCATGGATGCACGCTCGGCCTTGCGCAGTGCCCGAGGGTGCACTGGGGTGGCCACATGCGCAATATCGCGACCCGTGCGCGTCCGACGCAAAATTTCCCGCGAGCTTGCCAGTCCTCGGTGCCTGGACTGCCAAGCAAAGTCGCCAGGATACGCCTGCTTCTCGCCACAAGCGAGCGCACTTAGTGGGCGCACGGGGGTGGCCACGGTGCCGGGCGTATGCGTCGAGGAAAAATCCCTGAGGCAATATAGCGCGTCTTGGAGGGATTTGGAATACCGTGCAAGTCCCCATAGAGACCGGATCCAGGGCCTGCGAGTCGGTCAGAGTATCAGGAGGGGATGCACGTAAGCTGCGACTGGGATCACGCCCGAAGAGTTGGTTGGTAGTGCGCGCTCGCCTGCTCGATTTCTGCATCGTAGGCGGGGCATCGAGCGCACTCGACCGTATTCGACCCCTCGAGGCCCGTATGCGCTTTATGTTCTCGTCGTCAACGTTGATCCAACAGAGACGGTCACTGGAAGCACTGGCGATCAGCGCCCATTTAGCGCCGAGCGTCTGCCTTGTTTGTGTGGTTTGCACTCGTTTCTGATGGACGATGTGCCTGAAGATGGGAGAAAGAGAGGTTTGTGAACTTCATCGCCTTGACTACGGACACTAATAAACAATCTCAATGTCAAGATTCAATTTTGCCTCTTCCGTCCCATTGGCTGGTGGGAACAACAGAAAGTTTGCCGCATGCCACGCTCGATGAACCATATCATTAGAGGCGCTCCCCGAAGGATATAAAGCTCTCAAAAGTCCAACATGCTTCATTCAAAAATCTCTCCGTCTCTTTTCCCCTCTCTCTTCCTTTCCCTTCCCCCCACTCTCTTTTGGTGCTCGTGCCTCGCGCAGACACCGTCCGACTTGCTCTTCTTAGCAGCCCACAGTCCTTCCAGAGTTTGATCTCACGTCCTCTCGTTACTGCTCAGCGCCTGAACAACAACGACAATCATGGTGTTTTCGAAGCTCAGCGCCTCAGTCGCGCTCCTTACCGCCTCTGCTGCGACTCTCGTCAATGCAAGCAGCCACATGATCATGGGTGGTCTTTCACCCATCGCCTACGAGCGTGTTGACCCCATCGTCAACAAAGGCACTGTGAGTAGCGCTCTTCTGATTGTCCAACCATAGCGCCGCATTGTCTCCTGAATATTGACGAATTATTCGCGTCTTCCAGGTCGGCGGACACGTCCACGCTATCATGGGCTCCAGCAGCTTCAACCAGAACTCCGATGCCGATTCTCTGCGCGCCGGAAAGTGCACGTCTGTTCCTTTCCAGACCGTTGACAAGAGTGCCTACTGGGCTGTGAGTCTCCCCCGAGATTTCGACCGTTCGGCGGTGTGCTGACAACCCTGCAGCCCAACGTCTACTACCAGGACCAGAACACTCATCAGTTGACCATGATGCGTAAGTTTTTATTTTCCTAACAACACCTAATAATGATGATCTGACGATTCCGTTAGAATCGACCTTCAACATCTACTACTTCTTCGACCGTAATGGACCGAATGAGGTGACGCAGGCCTTCCCCGAGGGTTTGAAGGTAACATATATCTCATCACGTTAGCATACACCCGCTGACCACTTATCTAGATGGTCGCCGGTAGCCCCACTCGCGGGACTTACAACGCCTCCAACCACGCCGACCAGGCCGTTAGCTTCGTCTGCCTCGACTACAGCGGCAAAGTCTCTAACAACCCTGCGTACGCTGAGCGACCGGACCTTAACTTCCCGGATGTCAACGCGTGCGAGGACGGTATCCGCTTCCAGATCTTCTTCCCTATGTGCTGGGACGGTCTCAACCTCGACAGCGACGACCACAAGTCACACATGGCCTACCCCGTCGACAACTACAACAGCGGCACTTGCCCGCCTTCGCACCCGAAGCACTTGGTCGGCCTCTTCTTCGAGATGATCGTTCCCACCCAGGGCTACAACTACTGGGGCCAGGGTGCTTACGTTCTCTCGTCCGGCGATCCCACTGGTCTCGCTTTCCACGGTGACTTCCAGAACGGTAGGCGATATTCACCTTATATGCGCAAAATCCAGTCGGCTGACGAGACACGTTGATAGGCTGGGATGTTCCTGTGCTCCAGAAGGCTGTTGAGAACTGCCACAACATGAACGGCGACATCAACGCTTGCCCGGTCCTCGCGCCCTACATCGACCAGAACGCCGCACACGCCTGCACGCTCGAGTCCGAAGTCGTGAACGAGAATGTTAAGGGCCCGCTCGCTCAGCTCCCTGGCTGCAACCCCATTAAGGTCCCCACCGGCACTGTTCCCACCTGCCCCGGCGCCGCCGCCGCCCCAGGCTTCGTTACCACCGTCGACCCACTCACCCCCGGCTGGCAGGACGTCGGTTGCATCGCCGAGGCCCCCAACGGTGCTCGCGCGCTCACCGGTGCCTCGACCACTTCGTCGAACATGACCCTCAACTTCTGCGCCGGCTTCTGCCAGAGCAAGGGCTTCACCCTGGCCGGCGTCGAATTCGGTGATGAGTGCTACTGCGGCAACTCGTTCGCGAACGGTGCCACTGGCGCTACTGTCTCCTGGGACCAGTGCAGCACCCCCTGCGCCGTGAACCGTGAGTTTCTCATTGATATTGGAGTGTGAGCAGTATGTGATAGGCTGTGATTTTTCTAGCGACCTACGCCAAGTGCGGTGGTCCCCGCTTCCTTGAGTACCTCAAGTACGCCCCTGGTTCCGCGCCCGCCACGACCAAGGCTGCTCCTCCTGCGACCTCTGTTCCTGCTGCCCCCACCGTCGCGACCTCATCTCCCGTCGTTGCTTCGTCCGCCCCTGTTGTCGCGTCCTCCGCTCCTGTTGTCCCGTCTTCTGCTCCCGTTGTCGCGTCTTCTTCCCCAGTCGTCGCATCGTCTGCCCCTGCGCCACCTCCCGTCCAGCCCACCAGCGCGACGCCCGTTAAACCCGTCGCCCCCGTCACGACCAAGGCTACGACTTCACAGGTTCTGATCGCCACCTCCGTGGCTCCTCCCCCGGCTGCCACCACCGCTCCTTCTTCCGGCTCGTCCGCCCCCGGCAACTGGGTCGCGTCCGGCTGCTCTATTGACGGCCCCGCGCGCGCCCTTACTGGCTACTCGTTCACCGACCCGAACATGACCACCGCCAAGTGCGTCGCCGGCTGCTCTGCCAAGGGCTTCTCGATCGCCGGCACCGAGTACACCTCCGAGTGCTACTGCGGCAACTCGTTCGCCAACGGCCTCGGCCAGCTGCAGACCGACAACCACTGCTACATGTCTTGCGGTGGCGACCGCAGCACCAAGTGCGGCGGCACCTGGTCGATGAACATCTGGAAGAAGCAGACCTCCTCGAAGCGCTCGAAGCACTTCGGCCGCCAGAACCACTACCTCTCGAACACCTTCTAAACGGGTGTCTCGACGACCTGAGCGCAGTGCTAGCCACTCGCTCCTCGGCACGCTGGGGGCGAGCCCCCCGGCGTCATCTGTCCACTCTACGCTCTCGCAAGGTCTAAGTGTCTGCATCGCATCGTCTTCACGTTCCATCGCATTTTTCTGGTCAGAGTCTTCGCTCATCGTCATCATCAGCACATCGCATTCTGCTTCGTCGTCTCTCTCACACACACCATTGTTGTTGTCTGTTCCCTCACTTCTGCTTTACGACTCGGCACGGCCCGCAGTCCCCTCTTCTTCCCCTTCCCCCCCACCCTGGTCGGGCTGGGGCAGACGGGCGGCGACATGACACGGATGAGATTTTTACTGGCTAAACTGGATCACTCGCGTCGCCTTTCCCGCCACCCCAACTTGACCATGTTACCCCATTCCACGTTCATGGTTTCACTAGTCCGGCTACGCGCCACGGGTAGGTTTGCGTACGCAACTTTGTTCGATTGTAGCTAGTACCTACATACTGGGCTCGCTTGAGAATTGAATGCAAATTGGTAAAGAGAACACACTCTGAGGGACGAGCGATCAGATTGAGATGGCGACACTTGTAGTATTCGTGGGACGTTCGACCATGCGCTGTCAAGAGCTTTTCTGGCGTTGAAGCAGAAGGCGCCGAGTAACTTTGACTCCTAGACAACTCCCAAATTGAGTATTGCCAAGCCTGGCGCCGTAGCGTTGAGCGATGTGGCGAGAGACAACAGACAGCTACGCATAGTGGAAGGACTAGCACCGAACAGCATTCGCACCTTCTGCTGCACCTTCGGTTCGCGTAGCTTAGGTCAAGCATTCATACACAACCTCAGAAACACGGCAGAATTATAGCTCCCAGCCATATGACAACAACGGAGATATACGCGACGGAGTGGAGACAACGACCATCTGGTACGGCGTCGCGATATGCCTACGAGAACTGCGGCACGAAGACCCATGATTTCGACAGACTGAGGTCGTCCACGTTGTCGTCAACAGTGACCTATTGCCACGATGTAAGTGCAGGCTTCGTTATGCAGCAATGCAGGCTAACATACCGGCAAGAACGGGATAGGTGGCTTAGTCAATGGGTACGCCAACGTTGCGGCGCTGTTAGGGACGGATACCCTACAATGCAATTTAGCGGTAGCACACGTGAGCATCGAGAGCATACTCACACGAAGGCTTCGTCCACCTCAGTGATATTCCAGGCCTGACCGAGGTCTCCTGCATCCGGCAAGGGGTTCACGAACACGGCTCCATCCTGGATAAAGCTCGTAGCTCCGCTCATACTGAGAAAGTAAGTGAAATCTTCGCCAGCTGTGACTTGCCACACGTAGTCGGACTGATACAAGCGATCGCGATGAATCAGCATAGATATAAATATGAACAAGATAATGAACGTGCATGAGGGAAGGGAGAAACGCCACCCGGCATCCCCTGGATTGCAGTAATAGCCTCTGGATCGAGGAGAGAGCCTGCGAAGACGCCGACACCATCACCAAGGTCGAAGTTGGGGAGAATGGAATATGGTCCCTCCGCAATCACAGCAGCAGCTGGACGAGCCGCGAAAGAGACGACAGCCGTCACGAGGGCAAGGATCTTCGACTTGGTGAACATGCTGAGCGTCACGGTTGACTCGGACGACGAGAGCGAGAGGTACTGTCCGCGTTGACAGGGTAGGAGTAGGGACGGCAGACAAAAAAAGACCAGGCTTTTATACTACCGTAATGTTGCCGCTGATACGCGGCAAGCACTGCCCATGAATCAGGGCCATGATCACAGAAGACTGGGTGCAATGTTGCCGCCTTGCCAGTATGACTGTTGGAGACCATCAGCGTTCAAGCGTGCTGAAAATGCATGCCAAAATGACTGTTGAAGTGCCCATACAGAAATAATATCTGCCGTACTTCTCGCCCATGATTGTCTCTCGTTGAGCTTGTGGTAGTCAGTGCGAAAGGACGCGTCCGCGCCGCGCGGGTGGATGCCCCGCCCTGGCCCCGACTGTAACCACGTGAGTGTGCACGTGTCGTTCGTCGTGATAAGCGCGGGAACATTGGTTCGCGCTGCGCAGCTCGGTCCTCGGATCGCGAACAGCCTGCTGTACTAGTGCCATCACCGCATCGCTACACACAAGAACATTGTCGCCTGCACGCCTGACAAGCCTGCACGTCGGTCTGGCACCCTTTCTTCTTTCCCTATCACGGAAATAGGATATAATTGGTATTACAGTGGTATTCGTTACTTTGTCATGTTACATGTCCTCCTTGCGATACCTAAGTAACAACAAAGTGGAAACTGGAAAGCTCAAACAAAGAAAAGAAGTCTACAGATGGTAAGTATCGTGTCGGTCATGAGGAGTCTATGATGCGAAACCTATTGCATTTGACTTTCTGTCTTGGGCTTGCGAAGACGGGCCAACCGTCTACGCAGTGGACCGATGAAGGCGAAGGGATTGAAGAAACGGATTCGGAAGATGTAGGTGAAGGCGTACACTGCCCAAATCTGCACGTGTGATACATCAATGGTCAGCACATGCATTCTTTGATTCGGTGGAAAGCGACGCACATTAAATGCTGCGTAGACGAACATTAGTCCCACGTCCCGCCAGCGGTGAGAGTAGGTGATGTTGAAGTTTGATGCCATAAACTGATCAGTGTTCTCGTAGGCGCAGTAGTTGCAACCAGTGGTGGCGTTGGGGTTGGTCATGTAACCGCCAGCGACGTCGATGAACGGCTGCAGGTACGCATAGCAGGTAAGGCCGTCTGGCGGGTTGAGCTGCACGTATTCGATCGGTGCACAGCGGATGGGACGATGTCCAATGGCTGCACAAATTCGTCAGTTGAGCCCGATCCCGGACATGATACGGTGCATACCTTGGCCGTAGATACCCTCAATGAGGTAAGTGTATGTGGACACATGGTACATCCACTTCCACCAGCCCAACGCGCGGAATGGCTGCATCACACCATTGCTGAAGTCCGGGATTAGCAGAGTTGTAGTTGAGAGGCGGGGCGAACTTACAAAGCGATGATGAACGAGAAGAAGAAACTGAACAGCAGCGCTGCTATCTCAGCGGTTCTCGACATTGCGGCGATTGCCTGCAAATACGATCAGCGAACGAGCTCAGTTGACAGTAGGACAAGGACTGACCTGTCCAATGGTGGAATAGTAGAGGGGGTTGACGATGCAGTACAGGAACCACGTATATGCTGCGCGGTCCGAGGGGAAGCCAACCGTCCAGTACCAGCAGAAGAAGAAGAGCGTTGAACCCAGGATGTTCCAAGGAAGTTCGGCCATCATCTGCGCCGTTACCAGTGCCGACCAGCTGTACATCCGACTAGGACGTTCACGGATCTCATAGACGTCACGCATGTCGATGAACGGGATCTGCAATTGATGAGAGAGCGCGACAGTGACGATGGTGCCCATGAAGATGGCCTGTATACAACGTGAGTGCATGTAAAGTCGGCATGTACCAGCATGCTCACAAAAAGCTTGTTCTGCGTGCCCTGGATACTGTCCTTCGACTTGAAGAATGTAAAGCCGATGAACAGTCCCGAAGTGATATTCAAGACGATCTTGGACATCAGGTACGTCGGGTTCCTCCAGTGTGCTTGCCAGTCTCGTCGAAGCAGCTGACCTAGCTGGTAGATCCACGGTGTAGCGAACTCCTTGTGGAACGCGGCTTCCACTGCAGGGCGGCTGCGGCCTTCAGCATGAATGCGCTCCAGCTCTTCCTGAAGTTGGGTAAACTCCGGAGAGTGTAGCCAGACATCGTGCCAATCGATATGAGACGTGGCGTTAGCCCCGGCCCCAATGACAGTGAGCATGAACTCGGCGCTACAGGGCGATGTTCAACATGGCATACGAATGCAAGTTTGTGTGGGGCTTACGGATTTTCGTCAGGCGCACAATGCTCGGAACCGTTCTTCTCGAAGTAGTTGATGAGCTGAGTCGAGTTCCTGCCAATGTCCCCGAAGTAGACGGTCTGTCCTCCAGGTTTTAGGAGCAATAGCCGGTCAAAGAGTTGGAATAGAACCGCAGATGGCTGGTGGATAGTGCAGAGGATGGACAGTCCGTTGTCGGCAAGACTTCTCAGGAAGGTCATGATAGCCCAAGCACTCTGGGAGTCGAGACCGGACGTAGGCTCGTCGAGGAAGAGTAGCAGGCGAGGCTGTATGATATGTGTTAGTAGGTGCGCTCTCGAATCGCGGCTGAGTGCGTACCTTTGCGGCGAGTTCTACAGCAATGGTAGTTCGCTTGCGGTACTCCGTGTTCAATGATCCGACGACCGCGTTACCATACTCCGCGAGGCCGCACATCTCAAGACATTTCTCGACGCTGTGCCCGCCAATTAGTACATCACTTCCACAAAAGTATGGAGACTTACTATGCCTCCTTCTCCGAGTCGGGTACGGCGTTCGGTTGTCGCAACTTAGCGGAGAACAAGAGGGCCTCCCGAACAGTCATAGAAGGTACGTGCGTATCCAGCTGTTGACAGTATCCCCTAAAAGTAGAGCGTAATCGTCAGCAAGAATTCGAGCTGCCGCTGATGCATACTCACGTCTGCGCCTGGAAGTCCACGGGAGGTACATGCCCATTGACAAACCGATCACCAGCGACGACACCGACAAATGTACGCTGAGCCAAGACGTTCAGTAGAGTAGTCTATGCAACCTGTGAGTAAGTTGACCGTGAGGTTGATACAATGGCACGTACCTTGCCTGCACCGGTCGCACCCATGAGCGCCGTCAACTTTCCTGGTGCAACATAGCCAGAGACGTGGTCAAGTAGACGCTTGTGACGGCCACCTGACAGAGGGACGGTGTATTCGATGTTCTGCCACGAGAAGATATCGGTCATAGTCGGTGCACCGGAGAGCGTCACCTCTCTGGCAGGCTGTTGATCCTGTGCGGGCTTTTCGTCTCGCTGGTTGACGTGTTCAACGAACTCGGACTCCTGCTTCTCCTCATCCATCGCCTTGGGCGTCGTCGGCGCTGACTTGCCAAAGCCGAACGTCCGCTTGAACAGGATCGCAGAGGACTCGCTGGCGGAGCCAGTGTTGTATTCGGAGGCTGCCAAGTACGCGGTAAGGAATCCGATACCGAAGGCAATGACGATTCCAAAGTTCTAACAAGATGATTCAGTTCAGTCACTGCTCACGTGCGGAGTACGTCGAAGCTTACCCGCCACAAGTGACTGTACGCATAGTTGAAGGACAGCGTGAGGTAGCGCATGCCGTTCACCGTGGACTGTCCGGTGACGGAGCCAACTGTAGTGCACACTTTGTTCTCCAACGGCACGTTTTCGTACCCAGGCCCCTCCGGAACGAGGATCGCACACTCCGCGTTGATAGTATGGAACTCGTTCACCATCATGGCCTCGAAACCATATTTCAGCGGCTGGAACAATCAGTCAGCAAGCGCATGTGTCCGGTACGGGAAATGACACACATTGATGTACGTTATCCACCGCAGGGCTCCGATCATCGACGGTTGAGGGATGGTGTAGCCTGTATAGAGTACGAGAAGGAGCATGGCCAGACCGGCGATGGTTTGGGCAGGGGCCGGAGACTTGAATGCGGCCGCGAGCGCACGGAACCAAGCCCTCATCACGATGGTCATCATGAAGACGAAGAGGAAGAAGATGCTGCGAAGACGTCAGACCAGGCACGACACTCACAAAAAAGCGCCAGGGTGATACTCACAAGAATTGTCCGGCGCTCTGTTGCAGCTTGACCAGGAAGTAGAGGATTATACTGAACAATATTAGGGTGACGACGGCGATAGGTATATCGATTAGCGTGTATGCCAGGTATTCTACGAAGGGATGGTACATCGCGGCCCTGGATTGTCGAAGGACAATGGGCCGTTGGGCGAAGAGGGCTGGGATTTCGGCCTGGGATGTCAAGGCGGCGAACAGAACCGAGCTGCATGGCGCGTGAGACGAGGTGATTGCGAGGGGTCAAGCAGATTGGACTCACAAGAAAATGACACCACCACGGGAGAAGAAGGACGACGTGGAATTAGGGGAGTTCAAGAAGATCGTGCCGATGATAATGGCTTGGAGGATGAAAACACTACGACAAGTTAATACGTGGCGTCTCTGAGAGTCAAGACAGACATACGACATCTGTATTCCCTGAGCCAGGATACCTCCCCTGATGATCTGCACTCTCCTGACCATGAGCGCGCGCGTCTGCATTGCGAGCGATGTGATGTACGAGCTCTTCGCGAGTGCCGTCTTAGCGTGCTCGGCATGTGCACGGGCGGTGTACGCCTCAGCGAGCTCTTTATTGCCAACGTGCTCCTGCTTGTACGACTCCATGTCGGCGCGGTTTATTTGCGCGATCTCGGACTTGTTGTAGCACTCAGCGTATTCCGCGGGTGTACGGGGTACACGAGCCTCGAATCCCGAACGGATGAGTTCAAGACGTGCAAGCGGGTCGGTGACTGATTATAGAGAGTGAGTACTGGGACCGATGTGACGAACCCGGCGCGCGTACCTGCAACCAAGAAGTCCGGCGTTGTCTGCCTCGGCGCGGGATCATAGCCTAAGCTGATGAAGTAGTCGCGTGCGCGATCGGCGGGGCCGAAGTAGGCCATCTTTCCCTCGTAGATGACGCAGACCTTGTCGAAAAGGTTGTAGAGAGACTGTGCCGCTTGGTAGAAGGAGACGATGGTGGTCATCTTCATCATGTCCGTAGCGATTCGCAAAGCTTGAACGAACTCGAGAGCCGTAGAAGCACTATATGGCACGTCAGTCATATTGATGCGAGCGAAATAAGCATGCAACTCACTCGAGACCACGGGTGGAGCTGTGGCGAAGAGCTGGCTCAGTAGGAGTTTACGTAAAATAAATCAAGGTTGCTCACTTATCCCAGGACGTGATCTGACTTCGCGTCACTAGCGCCTCACCGATAGACACCCGCTTCTTTTCACCACCGGAAACACCCTGGACGGACGCGCTTCCGATCAGCGTGTCCCTGGCCCCGCGAAGACCCAGCACGGTCAAGACGATCTCCACTACGACGCGATTCGCCGCCTGTCGAGTCATATCGTCTACGCGGCTAGACGGAGTGCGCGTCTTGGCGGCGAATTGGAGGGTTTGCTCGACGGTCATTGTGGGAAAGTGCACATCGTCCTCGGGACAGTACTGGACGTCGCCGCGGTAGTGCTTCTTGATGTCGTGCGGCGTGAAGGAGTCGTAGTTGACTTCCCCCTCGACACTGTGGTATTCATTGCGTTGGTTCGCGAGAACGCGCAAGAAGGTACTACAGCCAGCATCCGGACGGCCGAGTACGACTGCACAGGCGATCAGCTCGGTGAAAGATTACATAGAGAGTAACATGGCGTACGAAGCATTTCTCCCGGTTTCACTACACCATAGAAGTTGTGCAGGATGTCACGTAAGGCTGGGTGTCGCATACTCTGGATTTTCTCGAAGGCGTGCCAAGGGCTCAGCATCGATCCCAGAGTCGGCTGGAAGTTCGCCGATGCTCCAGCTCCAATAACGCGCAGGTTATCGAAGACAACACCGAGCTCTCTGCGCTTGCCTGCAGCGGACTGGTCTGCTCTTTAGTTTCGTGAGTAATGCGTCGGCAGTCGAGGAACATGTCACGCACTTGTCCATGAATGTCCGCAATGTCCTCGACAGATCGAAGGAGTCGTCAACAACAAAGTCATCCTTCGACTCCATCGAGGACCGCTCATGATGCCCCGTCAATGAGCGCCGTAAACGCTCGATGCCATGGGGGTCGAAAAAGTGGATGTCGATCTTCTTGTGATGATGCTTCCCGTGGCCGTGCTTGGGGACGTGGTCGACATCCTCGAGTGAGTGCTGTGTAGTCTCGGAGTCCTGACCGGACTTCGCGCCTGGGGTTCCGGGTTGTGGCGGGACGCTCGTATCGGTGCTAGTCTGCTCACCAGACATGCAGGTAAAGAGCTACGCGATATAATGAGAAAAATGATAAAGTCGTGGCGTCGGTGAGAGTATAGGAAATGAAGGGCTCCCTAACCTCGTCTGGACCGTGCGTACTTATATGTCCGTCAAGGAGATTATGGTAAGCTAGTATCGCACGGTCGGGCCTACGACACGCACAGCACCCATGATCTCACCGAGCTTGGCTGAGGTAAAGTCCAGTTGCACGCTACATCCCGGGATCTGTAGGAGGAATGACGAGCCTCTAGACAGTCATTGCCACGAGCTTGCGAGGGCCTGTGGACTTAGCCCGCTGCGCTCGCGGAGGCACGACGAAGCCTGCCGGGGCCCCAGGGGGTTGTGGGGTAATTTCGCCAGGGAGTATCAGATGCGAACAATGAATTCAGTCAGCTGATATTGTGTAGTAGGAACATGGCTTGGATCTTGACGGTGGTCGCGGTCGAGGTCAAAGTCCATGGGCGATTAACGGGCGCTCATTCCCTTGTATGGGCATGGGCGGGGTCCAGATGGTTTAGGCGCTGCGGCCCGCCTCGAGAGAGTTGGTCTGGTCCACGGCGCTTTGGCATACCTCTTGTCTAACCTCCTTTCATTTGTCTACCGAAGACTCAGCTATACTGACTGCTTGGCCGAATAACGGCGTGCGTTACTACGGATGGACGGAGGTGAACGGCCTCGGCGGCGAGTTCGACGAGATTCAAGATGGCGCGTTCGTCGCACACGCACACCAGCGGTCAAGTCGTGAGAGCGGGACTCTTCAGCTCCTCGTAATCGGACATCTACTCCTCGCATCAACGTGAGTGTTGCACTAACCGAGCCGTGGCGTGCGGTGCCTAAACAATGTCCGGGCCTGCCGACCGAGTTCTTCGGCGAGTAAGGGGGTGCGTGCTGGTGCAGGTAGTCGCTTCAAACAGATCGCCTGGTAGCATATTGATCCTCTATATACTTGTTAGAAGCCTGTGTTGCCGCGGGCGGGGATTTCACATAGGTGAGTCTGGCCTGCAGTCCAGTAGCTGCCTTGGAGCTCACTGCACTCATCGCTTTCGAAGGCCGTACTCGCATGAGCACTCATCTTGGCGTTGCTCTCGGTCGAGCTGCCCACTAGGGGCGATATCTGTTATACCCGACACCGGCGCAGCTCAAGTTCCCGGACATCGCGGAAACCAGCAGATCATACACGCTGCCGACTTCATCCTGAACACTGTTGACAATGTGCTTGACGGCCGGCGTATTTATGCATGGCACAGACGTGGCACTGCCGCACTGCCGTCTCTAGAGCTTTCGACCCTCTCGCCACAAGCGGACGATCTGCGGGACATTACGAGGCGGGCGTCGCATAAGGTCAATGTTGTGCGGGATTGACCCTGCGGCGTTTTTACGATTCATTCTCTGACAATCATTATCGGTAACTACGCAGGTAGCTGAGGACGACATGACCACACTAAGTGCGACACGAGCGAGACTTTTCGCGCGAAGGGCGTACGTAGGTCACAAGTCGGTATGTACCGTCATGTCTGTCATCCTTCTTCCGATCTCATTTTCCCACCAGTAAATAAAATCCTGCTCCCGGGGCCTGGGCTCGTCAAACACGAACGTGGGTCGGGTGATTTTCCCTTTCCCTCCCCGACACAGGCAAACCAGGTTACGGCGGCGGCCACAGTGCAGCCCCCAGGAGGCGATGTTTCAAGTTGCGCCACATCGCCATCCCCTCGACCGGACGTCCTTCGGGTCGTGATGGCCACATGACATCCTGCATACGACAGGTATTTGGTTGAATCGCAAGTATGGGCCTTTGGCAGTTCAATAGGGTCTCGTCGTTTCTCTCAAGCACACGACGACACGTTTCCCAGCGAGGAGGCAGTCATTCAGTTCGTCTCGCGACCAACAGATATAATGTACTCGACGTCACCCGCCAATATACAACACATCCCCGCAGCGCGATAGCTTCAGGCTGGGAAAATTGTGGCACGAAAATGCAGCACGAATACCCCTTCGACGCAGGCCAATGCTGCGTAACTTGAAGGGACCGCGGAAGATCACCGAGACGGGCCGTGCTTGGTACGTTTTATAGGACATATTGGGCATGGCTACACGCGCTACCTACAGCTCGTCCGCCTCGAATCTGTAGCCCTTTTTGCGCTGCTGTCACACCCATATTGTGTAACTCTCTGTAACTCGTACTGGACCGGTTCCAATACACGACGCGTATGACGCGCAGCGTGGAGGACCAGTGTCCAATGCCTTGTTGTCCAGTACAATCGGTCTGAAGAAGACGATGGTGTTGGACACAATGTGGACAAGACAAGACGAGCCGTACATTTCTCGAGCGTCTCCCTTAACACATCTCCGCCCCCTGGTAGAATTGTGATAATCACCGACGGACCGTGTTACTAACATGTTACTAACATGTTACTAACATGTTACTAACATGCCGCGCACGTAAATGGCGATTCGTGGAAAAAACGACGAGAAATCGAGACCCCATAACTGCACGAAACAATGTACATGCTAGTCTGCTATAACGTGTCATGGTTTTGTTTGAACGTAGACTTTTTTGTGGGGAGGATTCTCGACCGCTGTGTGATTATCACACCGACGACTCATCCCATTCTGGAATGAGCGTCTAAATTAATAGATTTCCGCCCCCGATATATCGAAGGTCACCAGAATGTTTAGACCTCTGCATCATCGTGACGATGTAAACTTTTCTCCAAGAACTCTTTCTTCTCAAAACTCCAAGAGTTTGTACTAACTTGCTTGCTCTATTTTTACGCTGTCATATTGCCAAAGTCCCTCTTCGATAAGTCTTATGCTCTACAGCGGTGTATTGGAGAAAGCGCTCGCTCTTAACAGATCTCCGCCTCGATTCGCAGTCAAAATTCAAATTCGCTCAGACTCGCAGTAGGACCCCTGACAATTGGCGG